>JBBGZY010001977.1:135000-362500 GCA_037952925.1 Lithobates clamitans
CACCCGAAGGTAGAGAAAGAGTCCGCTTGACAGGGGAAAGTTTTTTTTTTTTTTTCTTTTAAATGCTACAGATTATGGCGCCCAATCCTCTCTCTGCCTCTGCCCACCCCCTTCCTGCTGGGGAATTCTCTGACTGGGATGGCTCCCCAGCACCAGCAGACTGACCCCAGGACCAGCAGCTGTGTAATCAGGCTGCATTTCATGGGCACTGGTATAGCTGCATTTAATTGGCACTGGTAAGGCTGCACTTCATTGGGGGGGATCACCTTCCTGAAATGGGTTTGAAACCTCCCTGAAATTAGTTTTTGCAGGTTGGGATGTCTGGAATGGATCACAATTAGAATTAAATCCTGCCCAGTTAAATATGCAAACCAGTGTGATCAGGGAGATTCCCACCCCTCAGATCCCGCCATCCCAGAGCTCTGCTCTCTGTGAAGCGAATAATTTACATATATAGAAAACCCCTTCATAATAACCTCCCATAGTCCTTCCTCTGTAGTCTTGCAGTAAGTCCTTATTCTTTGACATGCTGCAAGACAGGAATGACACAGGAAGAAACACATTTACACCTGCTTTGCAGACTGAAGAGTGATCTGTATTTGGATCATTGTTCGGAGAGCATTTGACAGGCAGTGAGAAGGAGTTATAACACCTACTTTCACCTCCTAAATGCTGCAGTACTGCACTGCAACAATTGCAGTGTGGCTCCATTCACTAGAATTGGTTGTCGGTTTCTTGTTAAAAAAAAGAATTGGTTGTGTCGGGCATTTGGTAGTGCCCACCAAGCACAGCAGGATGAATAGTTCCCACCACAGCCATGAGGCAGAGTATCGCAGTCATGATATGTGTTCACCCCCAGCCACTGCCCCATTTCAGCTGAAGAGGGAGCAGTAAAAACGTGGGGTTGTATTGCATTTTTACACCGTTAATTTTAAAAAAGCCCAAAGACCGCAATAAATCTAGTATAGTAGTGATCCCTTACATCTAAGGCCCCATTCACACTTTGTGTAGAAGGAGTGCGCGTTTCTGCTCACAATAATTTTAGTGTGTTTGTTGATTACACATACACTTTACAACAAGCAAAGATTTGTGTGTGACTAAATAGTTTTGTGTGCAAACAATATATACAGTATCTCACAAAAGTGAGTACACCCCTCACAATTTTGAAAACATTAAGTAGGGAGTGTACAGCTTGTATAACAGTGTAAATTTGCTGTCCCCTCAAAATAACTCAACACAGCCATTAATGTCTAAACCGCTGGCAACAAAAGTGAGTACATCGCTAAGTGAAAATGTCCAAATCGGGCCCAATTAGCCATTTTCTCTCCCTGATGTCATGTGTTACCAGGTCTCAGGTGTAAATGAGCAGGGAGCAGGTGTGTTACATTTGGTTTGTTAAAATTGTTGCTCTACATAAAGAAGGCCTAGGCTATAAGAAGATTGTCAAGACCCTGAAACTGAGATGCAGCACGGTGGCCAAGACCATACAGCGTTTTAACAGGACATGTTTCACTCAGAACAGGCCTCGCCATGGTCGACCAAAGAAGTGAAGTGCACATGCTCAGCGTCATATCCAGAGATTGTCTTTTGGAAATAGACATATGAGTGCTTCCAGCATTGCTGTAGAGATTGAAGGGGTAGGAGGTCAGCCTGTCAGTGCTCAGACCATACGCCGCACACTGCATCAAATTGGTCTGCATGGCTGTCATCCCAGAAGGAAGCCTTTTCTAAAGATCATGCACAAGAAAGTCTGCAAACAGTTTGCTGAAAATAAAAACTGCAGAGGGGATCAAATACCACCAAAAGAAAGCTCTATTTGTGGGAAAAAAAGAATGTCAGTTTTGTTTGAGTACAACATGCAATTGTCAGTTAAAGCGACGCAGTGCCGTATTGCAAAAATAGCCTGGTCATTAAGGGGCAAATCCTGAAGTGGTTAAAGAGGTTGGAAAGGCTATTTTTGAATTAAAATGGTAAACATGTTATACTTGCACAGAGCAGCCCCATACCTCCTGTTCTGGAGTCCCCCAACGGTACTCTCTGCTCCTTACTTCCTGTGTGTGCCCCTATAACAAAACCGCATGCTATGAGGTCACATGTGCAGGCCGAGCTCTGTGTGTCCATAGACAATGCCCCCTGCTCTCTCCTCACAGAATTTGACTTACAGCAGCGGGAGCCCATGTCTTCTGTGAGACTAGGAAGAGGGGAGGGAAGAGATGCAGCCAGGACTGGATCAAGAGAGGTAAGTGTTTGGAGGGTGCACAACAAGTGGTAAAATGTTTTTTACCTTAATGCAGGGAATGTACCACTTTAAAATATACAGTCTGAAAAAAGAAGGGTAAGGGGAGACATGATTGAAACCTTTAAAAGCATAAAAGCTTTTTAAAAGCACCATATTTTTCTTCTGGGTCACAGAAGAAATATTTTTGCCCAAGAGAAATAATGGTTACTTAAAGAGGAAGTAAACCCAGATGGGTTTTACTTCCTCTTTTGTTCCCTGCAAAATAAAAGCATAATGGGCTAGTATGCATTGTATACTAGCCCATTATGTGCCACTTACCTGCAAACGAAGACCGCGATGTCCCCGCTGGTGGCCACATCCATCTTCACTCCTCTTCCTTCCGGGGCCGTGGACATCTGAAAATGGAAAAAGTATGGCACAACTGCAAACCTACCAAGACATGGCTGTCCACCTAAACTGACAGGCCTGGCAAGGAGAGCATTAATCAGAGAAGCAGCCAAGAGGCTCATGGTAACTCTGGAGGAGCTGCAGAGATCCCCAGCTCAAGTGGGAGAATCTGTCCACAGGACAACTATTAGTTGTGCACTCCACAAATCTGGCCTTTATGGAAGAGTGGCAAGAAGAAAGCCATTGTTGAAAAAAAGCCATAAGACGTCCCATTTGCAGTTGGCGAGAAGCCATGTGAGGGACACAGCAAACTGTGGAAGAAGGTGCTCTGGTCAGAAGAGACCAAAATTCAACTTTTTGGCCTAAAAACAAAATGCTATGTTTGTCAAAAAACTAACAATGCACATCACCCTGAACACACCATGCCCACCATGAAACATGCTGGTGGCTGCATCATGTTGTGGGGATGTTTTTCTTCAGCAGGGACAGGGAAGCTGGTCAGAGTTGATGGGAAGATGGATGGAGCCAAATACAAGGCGATCTTAGAAAAAAACCTGTAATGACTTGTGCACACGAGTGGACTTTTTCAACGGACTAGGTCCGACAGTCTTTCCAACAGACTTTGCAGTGTAGGTCCGCCAGACTTTCAAATGAACGGACTTGGACACATGATCACACCAAAGTCCAACGGATTCGTACGTGATGACATACGACCGGACTGAAATAAGGAAGTTGATAGCCAGTAGCCAATAGCTGCCCTAGTGTCAGTTTTAGTCCGTCGGACTAGCATATTTTTCGACCGGACTCGAGTCCATCGGAAAGATTTGAAACATGTTTTATTTCTAGGTCCGTTGGACTTTTGGGGAAAAAAAGTCTGCTGGAGCCCACACACGATCGAATTGTCTGCCGGACCAAGTCTGCCGGAAAGTCCGCTCGTGTGTACGCAGCATTAGAGTCAGCAAAAGATTGAGACTTGGGCGGAGGTTCACCTTCCAGAAGGACAACAACCCTAAACCTACAGCCAGAGCTACAATGGAATAGTTACTTTAGATCAGGAGTCTCGAACTGGCGGCCCTCCAGCTGTTGTGAAACTACAAGTCCCATGATTCATTGCAAGGCTGACAGTTACAAGCATGACTTCCACAGGCAGAGGCCTGATGGGACTTGTAGTTTTGCAACAGCTGGAGGGCCGCCAGTTTGAGACCCCTGCTTTAGATCAAAGCATATTCATGTGTTAGAATGGCCCAGTCAAAGTCCAGACCTAAATCCAATTGAGAATCTGTGGCAAGACTTGAAAACTGCTGTTCACAGACGCTCTCCTTCCAATTTGACAGAGCTTGAGCTATTTTGCAAAGAAGAATGGGCAAAAATGTCACCCTCTAGATGTGCAAAGCTGGTAGAGACATGCCCAAAAAAGACTTGCAGCTGTAATTGAAGTGAAAGATGGTTCTACAAAGTATTGATTCAGGGGGGCTGAATATAAATGCACGCCACACTTTTCAGATATTTATTTGTAAAAATTTTTGAAAAACGTTTATAATTTTCCTTCCACTTCACAATTATGTGCCACTTTGTGTTGGTCTATCACATAAAATCCCAATAAAATATATTTACGTTTTTGGTTGTAACATGACAAAATGTGGAAAATTTCAAGGTGTATGAATACTTTTTCAAGGCACTCTATAGTCATTTTTAGCAGAGGTTCCCTGAAACAGTTATTTTAAGGGTTCCTCTGTGTTGAAAACGTTGAGAAAGGCTGCTCTAAACAGTCATCAGTCAGACCATTTAACACAGAGATCTTTCAGCTTCCCATTATTGTAAGTGCAATTGCTTTTGTCAGTAACTCTACTTCAAATGGTTCTAAAGGCACATTGTTTTTTCTTAAAATAAAAAATATGTTATAATTACCTGCTCTGTGCAATGGTACTGCACAGAATGCTCTATTACCTCCTCTTCTGGGGTCCCCTGTGTGCTCTCTCCGCTACTCCTCTACGCCAAGTGCCCCGTCAGCAAGCAGTGTGCTTAAAGGGCACTCCTGCAGTTGTACTCCCAAGCCGGGATGTGTGTGTCCATAGACATACACAGCATGAAAAATAAAGTCGGGGTATCCACATTTGACACAAATCTTCAAGAAGAAAAGACAAAGGTTAAGACGTATTATCACTGGTAATTTGTGTATTATCACTGGTGGAACGCATGAATAAGGCCCGATGCTCCAATAGAGGGGTCCAGAATGGAAATTGATGAGTTGAGGGTTATTTCAATAAGAGTTACCCGCAGGCTTCCCAGTTTGGTGTTAAGCTGCCCCCCCTCTGTGGTTTATAGCTGAACACTTGGATCCACCCATCTTTGGTGATGTCTTCTCTGTGAAAGGTTTTAGAAATAACCTAAAACTCTGTGCAGACTGGCATGGAGCCCATTCACTCTCCTGTAGCAGATGATGCAGGCCTGAAAAGAAGTGTCCAACACCGCTGGTATCACTTACAAGAAACTGTTTAGACAGAACATAGTTCTGAGGCAAACCTTTCCACGGCTAAACAGAGAAGTGCCGCATCTGGCGGAGGAGTTCGGTCTTCCTCTGCTTCTGACTGCTGAAACAAGGTGGGTCAGAGATGAGGGGGGTGCCACAGCTGAAGGAAAGACGCGATGGCCATAAGAAATGACCTGGAATGCCTCATCCTGCATGGTTGAGAACATCTGAGTACTCCAAAACTACATTCAAATCATCCCCTTTAAAGGGACCACAACCAATTGGGAAACACACCTGCCTTCCAGAACCCATCCCTGGTATCCTGTACAACATGTATAGTGTCGTTTGCAACTGACCCTGCCGTGCTGCCAGCTTCTCAGTGTGTTCATGGCGACACTGGCCCCCATCTTCTCACCCTGCAGACCCACCTATCTTTTAAGTATGCCTCCATGTTAGTGTTTCAGGTCTAGGTTGACCCAATGTTATTTACTACTGACCCCTGAATTCTATGTTACTTATTACTGACCCCCAAACTCTATGTTACTTACTACTGACCCCTGAATTCTATGTTACTTACTACTGACCCCCAAACTCTGTTACTACTGACCTCTGAACTCTGAATTACTACTGACCCCTGAACTATGCATTTCTGTTTTGCCTATAGCTGTTCCTCCCTGCTTAGTTATCACACATTATAAATGTATTAGATTGCAGTACAAATCCTTACTGATTTTGTTTGGTTTGGCCTGACACTGTATTGGTGCCTCCCTGTCTGCTATAGAAGGAGTATGACAATTTATTATCTTAATGCACAGCACAGGACACAGGCAATGTATTCATAGACTGAGTAATTTGGCACTGGCAAGCTTCTAGAGGGCTGCACCCCCTGGAACCTCCACTATAACACTTCCCCACTCCATGAGAAATCACTCTTAGTTTTGTAGCACCCTGTTGTTTAGGCAGGGCTGCTATAAAATTTAGTTGCTGAGCAATAGATGTCTTCGCCAGTTGTTAGGAGATCATTTGATTTCCCCCTAATTCTGTAATTGCTGCACTTCTCTCATCTGTCGCTAGGTGGCATTATAGATGGGGTGACATTGGATAAGACAAGGGCATAGCAAGCACAGACTATGAATGAATGGGGTGCCTCAGCCAATGGGCAGGGATTTTCTTTGGTCCCTTGGCTTGCTGGGAGCGCCTATTATTATTATTATTATACAGGATTTATATAGCGCCAACAGTTTGCGCAGCGCTTTACAACATGGGGCAGACAGTACACTTACAATACAAATCAATACAGGAGGGATCAGAGGGCCCTGATCGTTAGAGCTTACAATCTAGAAGGGAGGGTCAAGTGGAAACAAAAGGTAATAACTGTGGGGGATGAGCTAATGTAAAAGATGAAAATACAGTTGTTAGGTGTGGGTAGGATAGGCTTCTCTGAAGAGAAGGGTTTTCAGGGATCGTCTTAAAGCTAATAAAGTAGGAGATAAGTGGACAGATTGGGGTAGGGCATTCCATAGGATTGGAGAGGCTTTGGAAAAGGCCTGGAGGCGAGCATGGGAGGAGGTGACAAGGGAGCTAGAGAGCAGGAGGTCTTGAGAGGAACGAAGAGAGCGAGTAGGTTGGTATTTAGAGAGTAAGCTAGTGATGTAGCTGGGGGCGACATTGTGGATGGCTTTGTACGTAGTTGTTAGAATTTTGAATTTAATTCTTTGGCCGAGCGGAAGCCAGTGGAGGGATTGACAGAGAGGAGTGGCAGACACAGAGCGATTGGTAAGGTGGATGAGTCTGGCAGCGGCATTCATAATGGATTGAAGAGGTGATAGACTATGTAGAGGTAAGCCAATGAGAAGGGAGTTGCAGTAGTCGAGGCGACAGATGACCAGCGAGTGAATTAAGAGCTTTGTTATGTCATTGATTAGAAAGGGGCATATTTTGGAGATGTTGTGGAGGTTGAGGCGGCAGGATTTGGACAGTGATTGGATGTGTTGCTTGAAGGAGAGTTCAGAGTCTAGGACTACACTTAGAACCTTGGCATGAGGGGATGGGCTTATAGTTGTGCCGTCGATTTTGACAGAGAGATCAGGGGAAGAGGCATATGGGGGAGGAAAAATTATAAGTTCGGTTTTGGCTAGATTGAGTTTGAGGAAGTGGTGTGACATCCAGACTGATATATCTGAGAGTAAATTAGTGATACGTGAGGAGACAGAGGGAGTAAGCTGAGGGGTAGAGAAATAGATTTGGGTGTCGTCAGCATAGAGGTGGTAAAGGAAGCCATGGGAGGCGGTGTAGATTGAAAATAGTAGAGGTCCAAGAACAAAACCCTGAGGGACCCCAACAGAGAAAGGAAGAGGAGAGGAGGAGGTAGAGTTATAAGAAACGCTAAAGGTAAGGTAAGCTAAGGGACCATCCAACTTGTTACCAAAGACCACTGTGAATAAGCTGAGGACAGTACAAGAGCAGACTTCTCACCAGCCATGGACCGTGAAGAAGTGGGAAAACGTCAGCAAGTGCAAAGTCAGGGACCCAGCGGGACAGCAAAGGTGACGCTTGCAGAGCATCAGTGAGTGCCAAGCCAGGGACCAAGCAGGGAAGTGGGGGTGATGCTTTAGGAAGATACCGAGTACTAAAAGTGGAAGAGCTCAATGGATTCAGTGGCTATTGCGTCCAAACTCTAGTGAAAGACTGGGAGTTCTTTGAGTAAAGATCCATAGTGAGTGACTGTGAAGTAAGGAGAACTGTTTGTGTTGCAAATAGTTGAGCACAACCATCTTTAGTAACTGCTACAAGATTGTTGCCATGGGAGACAGCGGTCCTACCTATACAGAAGCGGTGTCCGGCTGGAAGCTTTCACCTGTATAACTGTCTGCCTATAGAAGTCCCGGAGTCTGCCAAATTATCATTGCATCTACCTAAGTGTGTTCTGGCCCTAACCCTCTCTCCCATAGTTCTTTTCCAGAGACAATAAATCTCTTTACATTTGAAAAGTGTCTTCTTCTTGCATTACACCCACCATGCCTTGCAACCCACTCTATACAGAAGGATGTCGGCTGTCCCTAACTCTGGAGGTCACCATTGGGCCTCAGGGGACCTGGACTTTGCTACAGTTTACATCCATATTAACAAAAAATATAATGTATTGTAGCATACCAATCATAAAATGTGGTGGCTGCATTCTTTGGTGTGTTTTTTTGGCCTTTTTCCATGTTTTCACCTGATGATCTGGCCATTAACACACCTCACCTGTATTAGAATGCCCCCACTCTGTATGAATGAGGCATAGGGGCATCCTTTGATAGCACCATTGTCATTCTGAGGATAGGAGAGTGTTAGGGATGTACTAGCAGATATACACTAACAAACTGAAGCCAAACTTCAGCTAGTACTTTATAAGCAAGTACAGCAAACTTTTTTTTTTCTATTTGGGATGAAGGTTTTACATACATAAATAAAAGCTGACCATTGTAAGCACCCCTTTCAGTGTTAAAGAGGAGTTCCAGGATCCCCTAAAAAAAAATTAAGTCAGCAGCTACAAATACTGTAGGTGCTGACTCTTAATATTGGGGTGCTTACCTGTTCAGGAATCCAGCAGTGTCCTCACCTGAGCCGATTTTTCAATCGGTTATTGGGTGCTGGTGCCACCATCTTACTAAGGGAAAACCGCACCCGGGGGGCAGGCAGAGAAGCGGAGCTTCCCCTTTTGGGTGGAGCTCTGCTTTAAATGGTTTGTCTCAACCCTGTGACTGTTACATCTAGGGGAGGGCTTGTTCTTTTGAAAAACAAAAGACAAACTGGTGAAAATGAAGTAAAGAAAGCCTAAAAAAGAAAATGAATGCAGCCATCACATTTAGGAATTGATAAGCTGCAATATAATAAATGTTTGCTTTGTGTTTAATACAGTTTTAACTAGTTTAATATTGTATCTTTGGATTCTTCCATCAGCTCTCCAATCAATCCTCACTGTCTTCTAATATCTCAAATAGAAGCAGTGCATCCAGATCAGCACAATACACCAATTGTACTCACGGCCGGTGCTACCACTAGGCCAGCTAGGCAGCAGCCTATGGCACACTGCTGCCTAGGGGTGCCCGGCTGCTGGTTTCCCTCTGCGTCTGCATGCTCTGCAGGCTGCAGCATGTAACTAACTCAGTCTCAGGCAGCTGCTCCGTCCGACCGGTAGTGTAATTAGAGGCGCAGCATTGGAGCCAGCGCTAGAGGAAGCAGAGCCGATGCTTCCTGTATAGCGCCACCTCCTGTAACATGGGCAGGGCAAAGGGGGTGGAGTCAGGGGTGGAGCCAATGAGGGCAGCAAACTGAGGTTTCGCCTAGGGTGTCAAAAATCCTTGTACCAGCCCTGACTGTACTTGGGCATCATGCTGTAGGGACAGCCTGTACTATTGCTTTGGGTGCTGGATCCTGCACAGACACTCCCCTTTGCATGTAGTGTGACATGTGTAGTCAGTGGCAGGGTGCTATAAAGATCCAGGCCCGTGGTCCATTCCTATAGAATGCATTCCCTAAAGACCCCTTCGGGTGTATGCCCATCATGATGGACAAAGCCTGGACTCTATATATGGTCCTACGTCATGGACAGGTAGGACAGGGTATCTCTGTATTTCTGTCCCTTACTGTGAAAACTGGGGATATATTTGAAATGCATTCACTTTCAGTGTAAGCTTTTCAAATTTGGTGCTAAGACGAAACCATTTAAAGCTTAGTCTTGGGTGGATGACCACTGGTTTCACACTTTGCCGCCATTTCTGCCTAGAGTCCTTATAAGGCATTCAGGTGCTTCCTTCTGCTCTTTTGCCATTTGGACTTTGCTACAGGATGGTCTACACCTGAGTTGCTGCATACTCCTTCCAGGCACACTTACCCTATATTGCGTATTCGTACTACATGAGTAGACCACATTGAAATACCGTCACCCGTAATTATGGAGGAGACCAGATGAAAGATCAAGTTTTGCCCTACTGAAAGTCTGCACAGCACTCAACCTCAGAGTGATGCTTCCCTTTCACTAGAGCAGAAATTGATTCTCTCACCAGCATCAGCATCTCGTTGTAGTTCTCTTTTAGGTGCACAACAAGTGGCCTACTTATAGCACAATTCCTCAGACTAATAATGGCTTTACTACAGCCATCTCTTTTCAGGGCTCACAAATGCCAACCCCCTTCTTTAACTCCTATGTCTCTACCTGAATCGGATCCCGAGATGCTTGCCTCAGATGAGGCAGAAACAAAAGGGAATGATGGGGACATAGAGGCCATATTGGAGAATGCAGTGAAAGATTTTTCTACCCCAGACTCCCATACAATTTAAAGTATATGCAAACCCTCACCTTGGAAAACACCCTATTCAGTTTAAGATAGAAATGAAAGGCAACACATTTGTGTATAGATATAAGAAACACTATAAACACATTTTTCCCCCCTTTTTTAATAAACAATCACATAATCTCTGTTCTCAGCTGCATAGGGAGCTCAGGGAGGAGAAACAGTAGCACACTGAAATTCTTGGTGAATGGCTGTGTGTGTTGGGGGGGGGGTGTATCAGCACAAGTCTGATCATTGGAGGAGAGCAGGCTGAGTTCTCAGAAAAGCTAGAGAACTGACTATTCTCTTATGCCTAGTTTTGTCAATTTTTAATAGGACAGCAGAGGGTCTGGTAGGGACATCAGGGATTTTGCACAAAGGAAGCAATACAAAGAGAACAAAAAAAAATGAATAAAAAACAAGCGCTGATGTGGACAGATATGTGTGAAATATAAATTGTGCTTAAAAATATATATATACCAATATAGTTAGTGCTATGAAAAAATCAGTAAATTAAAGCTATCAATATAGGGGGATCAGATAACCAAACAAATAGTACTAAGTATAAAATTGATGCGCTTTAAATAAATAGTGCACAATATGCTGCTGCGACTAAGCTTAAATCCAGGAATAAAAAATGCATACATGTGAATAAAATAAATTAATAATTATGGTGCTAATACATGTGTTAAAATTGCCAAAATAAATCTTCAAATTGGTGATGTGACGGTGAGTATAAATAAAATAATAATGATACTCTGAGTACAATGTCCAGGCAGAGATAAATAGTGGGAGAAAGTAAAAAAAAAAAAAAAATTAAACAGTTCCTTTCCTTAATCCAGATTGATTGACTCACTGGTTTAGATCGTTTGTACCAGGATATTTAGTTTTTCTTGCATCCCACTTCAGCAATTACACTGCTGGTGATTCGGCTCTCAGGATAAAGGTTTTATGCAAAGCAAGCAAAAAAAAAAAATAGATCATTGTGCAGTGAACTTACTAGATAGTACATAAGCAAAACAGGGACAAGAGATACACTCACACACTCCCGGTCTATTAGAAGCATTCAAATAAGCAGATTGCAGTCAGCCGCTGTGGACAAGGTTTCCCATAGAGAAACAGCTGCTGTTAACTTTCAGGTGTATTGCAGCACTGAACGTCCTAAGCTCCTCCCACGCGTTACATCAGTGCTGCAATACACCTGAAGGTTAACAGCAGCTGTTTCTCTATGGGAAACCTCGTCCACAGCGGCTGACTGCAATCTGCTTATTTGAATGCTTCTAATAGACCGGGAGTGTGTGAGTGTATCTCTTGTCCCTGTTTTACTTATGTACTATCTAGTAAGTTCACTGCACAATGATCTATTTTTTTTTTGCTTGCTTTGCATAAAACCTTTATCCTGAGAGCCGAATCACCAGCAGTGTAATTGCTGAAGTGGGATGCAAGAAAAACTAAATATCCTGGTACAAACGATCTAACCCAGTGAGTCAATCAATCTGGATTAAGGGAAGGAACTGTTTAATTTTTTTTTTTTTTTTTACTTTCTTCCACTATTTATCTCTGCCTGGACATTGTACTCAGAGTATCATTATTATTTTATTTATACTCACCGTCAAATCACCAATTTGAAGATTTATTTTGGCAATTTTAACACATGTATTAGCACCATAATAATTAATTTATTTTATTCACATGTATGCATTTTTTATTCCTGGATTTAAGCTTAGTCGCAGCAGCATATTGTGCACTATTTATTTAAAGCGCATCAATTTTATACTTAATACAAAGAGAACAGCATACATTTTCATACAAGTACATGGTACAGTAGGTGCATATCAGGAAAATTAAATGTTGGGTGTACATGTTCTTTAAGCAAGAGTTTCACGCAACATGCATGCTAATGTAGATATGCTCACTGTTGCTGTACACAAAAGCCTCAGCATTGTTGAAACTGAGCCTCCTTCATCTTGCCATGCCCCTTTGGGTACAAGGAGACATGCAAAATCTTCAAAGACATTCCCGCTCATGAACAAATAGAAAAAGCAATCTATGACTTTTGGATAACTCTAGATAAGATTTTCACTCCTCCAAATAATCTATGCTAAACTCTAACCAGTGGAAAAAGAATTCAGTAAAAAGTGTTCCTGTAGTTGATCTTGCCATCACACTCTTAAACATCTCACTGTACCAATTAATGATGTTCCTCCATTCAAACATTCTGCAGATAGAAAGTTTGAGATTCTCCTAAAGACTCCTTACTCTTGCAGGCCCAGCCAGGCAGCCAGCTCTTGCTGCCAATTCAGTATGTCCAAGTCAAACTTCAGCAAAATGCACTAGGTCAGTGACAACCAGGGCTGCCATCAGGGGAGTACAGGCAGTACTCACGTAAGGGGCCTGAGTGTCCCAGGGCCCGCTCCCCTCTACAGCAGAACATGAAGTTCATCTTGTACCAGCTCCGCGGCTAATCTGTGTGTCACTGCAGAGAAGCATACACAAGACACGCCTCCGCCGTCTACTTTCACTTTCACCTTCCAAGTCCACCATCCCCCCCCCCCCCCCCTGGCTGTGGCTATGGAGCATTTTTAAGTATTCTGCACACAGTAATGAAATTTAACAAGCTCACTACCCGAGCACAAGCCGACGCCGTCTTTCAGACTGGCAGCATCCCAGGAGCAGATGATCGTGGCCAGTGCTCACTCCTCATCCATTCCCTGCTGACGCGGAGCCCGCTGGCTGCTGCTGGATTTGTTTACAATGTGATTGGCCGGGAAAGGGGCAGGGGGAGTGGCCAGCTCGTTGACGGTGCACATGGACACAGCAATAACAGGTGCATGCAGGTAGATCTGAGAGTGCAGCATGGAGGGTAAGTCGCAAAAATGTAATGTGTGCTGCTGACTGTGCTCCCTATGCCCCCTGTGCCCCCTGTAGATTTTATTTGGACTTTATTTATCTCCTTCTTGGATGAGACACCCTGAGGCTGACAAGCTTGTATAATTGAGTTGCATTATGAAAATGGATGACTCTGGGTGCAGATGAGTTACATCTTGGAGAGCCTCTTCACTATGTAACTCTCATCCCCACCCAGAGTCATCCTCATCCATTATCACAATGCAACTCAATCATCTTCATCCCCACCCAGCACCATCCATCCCTCCAGTCTTCACAACGCATCGCCACCCACGCCCAGCACCATAAATCCCTTCGGTCTCCACAATGCATCGCCACCCACACCCAGCGCCATCCATCCCTCCAGTCTCCACAACGCATTGCCACCCATGCCCAGCACCATCCATCCCTTCAGTCTCCACAATGCATCACCACCCACGCCCAGCACCATCCATCCCTCCAGTCTCCAAAGGTGTAAGAGTGATAAAATAAAAGTGGGTGCACCGAAGGACTCGGTGGGATGGTCTGTGGGCGGATTCTGTGGGACGACCAGTGGGCGGGCCCTGGAGAATGTTGGGGGTTGGGCCCCAGGGGGGGCCCAGGCCTAAAGCTATGTAAGGGGCCCCAAAATTTCTGATGGCTGCCCTGGTGACAACCAACATGATCCTGTATTACAGGATCATGCTTTAACAGAGAAACTACAGCAAATACCTTCTGCTCTGCTTTTATGTATAGATATCCTGGAACATGTCATGAGAAAAATTTCTAGAATGTCACTAATCTTCATACACAAGCACAGAATTTTATGGCTAAAAGCCTGGAGAGCTGAAGCCACCTGTAAAATGCACACTTAAAAGGCCATGGTGAGATGGAGGAGAGTCTACCTGTACAATGCCAATGCTTTTTCTGATAGAGGCAATGAGCTTTTCAACATTAGTGTGAGTAAAGCTCCCTCTTCAATATGGTGATAGCATTGAGCTAGAATCAGATGCTGAGACTGGTGTTAAAACCAAGTTCCTGCTCCAAAGTAAGGGACACATCTACAGTCTGTGGTTGAGCATTGTGCGGACCTTCTGCAGAGTGAATATTCACCAGCTTTTTTGCTCTAGACCGCCCCGAGGGTGCGGCCATGCACAGAGCAAATTACTTACCTGCAACCACAGGTTGCAGGAAAGAAATTTGCTTGATTCCCCCATCAACACAGAGTATTGATGGTGGAATCCCCCCTGCTGGGCCATTGTCTTCTCCCGGCGGGGTAACCTCCCCACCAAGGGAAGATAGTGATAATCACAAGAAAATCTGGCAGACTGGTTGTACCGAAGGTGATCGATCAATCAACTTGGTACATTCAGCCTGCCCATTAACGATTCGATTCAGCAGGAACCGGCAGAGATTCAAACTGTGTATGGATGGCCTTACTGTTATAAGAGCTCTAGGCTGAAGTGGCATTATAGTGCGACCAGTGATGTGTTGTAACACCTGCTCATCCAGGTTTGAAAAGTTTACATTTGGAGTAAACACATTTAAAACATAGCCCAATCTAACACGGTAATGATCAAATATACTGTACAGGATGACCATGTCTTACCTGTCCACGATGCTGGACTGGACATGAAGTCCAGGCTATGCCCCTCACGGTGGCAATACCCCCAAAGGGGTCTTTAGGGACTGGGTTCCAGAGCAATGGACCATACCCCTGGACCTGTACAGCACCCTGCATCTAACTCAAGTCCCTACTGTCAATATACAATAGTGCAGTGGGGAGGACTCCTCAATCCACTTTGATTGTGTGGATGGGGGAATCCATTCAGTTTTTTTTTTCTATCGGCCTGCTGATAAATGTATGGCCAACTTAAGACACAGACGTCCCAAGCTGGTGTATAGAAAGGACTGAAATAGTATCCTTAGTGAGAAAACAAAACCTCCACTAAACAGTAACAAGTGTTTCGAAGAGGGATGGTTTTTATGATAATGATGGTTTCTTCTAGACACACAGAACACCTTAAATTATAAATATTAGTCCATAGTAAGACAAAAATGGGACCTGCATATATAGGTACATTGGGGTACTGGTAACTGTCAGATTACTATTTGTAGTTTTTTGCCAGATTTATAAAGCACCAACAGTTTGTGCAGCACTTTACTGAATTAAGGGGAGGCAGTACGGTTACAATACAATTCAATACAGGAGGATGCAGACGATCCTGCTCGTGAGAGCTTACATGATGCCTGAAAGTTTTCCATAACATCAGTATTACTAGATTTTCCATGGTGAAGAAAGGTTAAAGAGATACAAAATATTAGAACAAGATGGGACAGCTAACAATGCCAAGCATTCCCACCCACTATGTTTATCTGTGTTGCTAAGTAATAGTGTATCTTCAAAGAGTACCACTAATCCATCTCCCTAATAGAATGCAGGACAATATTTGTAGTCCAGTTTTCAGAATTTGATTGAGTTTTAAGTAATTCTAAGTAATTCTAAGCCTGTCAAAATTTCAAAAGTTTGGACAGGGTGTAAATTAGAGAACCATTACCATCACTATCAATGTGAAAATGTTTTATAATCAGTATATTTAGGACACAATCAAAATTAGTTATATAGTCTATTGTAAAGCCATTTCTTTAATGTCTATTGATTTCATTTCCTTATCTTGACTTTACAGAAGATAAGTAGTTTTCAGACATGTGTGAGTGAAGATAAGAACTGTGTTTGTCTTTTTTAATTTTATTTTCCAGCATACGCATAATTACAAATTGTTTCTCAATGCATATTCTTCTGTTCTAATGGCATCAGGCTGTTCTAGATTGAATTTGACATTTGAGCTCTGTATTCATGTTTTCATTGGAAATGCCTTGATGAGGCCCTTTCTCCTATAAGATTTCTACATGTATACTTAAAATTAAATAAAACTTCATTCTTAAAAAAAAAAAAAATATTAAAAAAAAAAAAAAGAAAGAACTGTGGCTGTATTGTCTTTTGCTTCGTGGGACAGAATGAGGCCAACTTGGCCTGAAAGGAGACACTGCTGTAAATGCAGTATTAATCTGTTAATGCGTCTAAAACGGGTGGTTGGCAACCTTTCGTTTGCGATCTACCTGTCATTTGCATACTTTCCCTTCCACCCCCTGGATAGGAGGGGGAGCAGCATTTACTGGAACAGATCTCCTGTATTTTCTCCCTTGCTGAAGCTGAAAGGGAGAGGAGGAGAAGCCGGATTTTAGCTGTGCTGTGTTTAATTCACAACTTAAGCATAGTAACGTGTGTTTACTATGCTTCAGTTTGTGAATTAACAGGAATACTATGCAGAGCCCTTTCTGTTCATTCATTTTGTGCAGCTGAGGCTGTATAGATGAAGATTGAGGACAAAGTCCTCAATCTCCATCGCTGAAATAAATAAAATGAAATTGAAAGAAAAAAAACTATGTAGTTAAAAAAGACTACTGACACTAACCTCTGTCCTACTGACACCATCCGCTGCTCTACTGATGCTCTCCTCTGCTCTACTGACAACGTCCACGGCCCTACTGACACCTTTCACTGCTTTACTGACTGACACTGTCCACTGCCCTACTGACACCAACCTCTGCCCCACTGACACATCCATTGCTCTACAGACACTGTCCACTGCCCTGCTGACATTTTTCACTGCTCTACTGACACTGTCCACTGCCCTACTGACACCATCCACTGCTCTACTGACACCGCCCACTGTTCTACTGACATCGTTCACTGCCCTACTGACACCATTCTTTACTTTACTGACACATGATCCTTAGCCCTACTGATACTATCCACTGCCCCACTGACACCGTCCTCTGCACTACTGACATCATTAACACACCTTCCATTGCCCTACTGACATCGTGCATTGCTCTACTGACTGATACTTTCACTTTTAAGGTAGGCTAAGTTTATATGTTTACAGTGACAATTGTTTTATTATATTTTTTAAGTTTTCCTTACTATTTAGTTACGTATTGCTAGACAGTTTCTTAAAAAAAATCTCTTTCATGTTTTTCAGGTAGATCTCTACCTTTTGAAGGTTGCCTACCCCTGGTCTGGGTGTAATATGACCTTGTTGTTGTGAATTATGGTGATATTTGCAGGAAAGAGCTGCTAGTTCTGAGATATGCCAGATGTGATGGCCACCAGAAAGGCTACTGGGCTGGTAAGAGAGTCTGTGGGAATATCTCTGATGAATTTAATCTGTGTTTTTTGCAAAGCCAGAAAGAACCTAGCTAAGGTCCCAGAGGAGCCTAATGTGAGAAACACATAGAATAAAGGTTTTTATGCGGGAATGTGAAGCTACGGGCATTTGGAAAAGGCTGAAACTTGCCCTTTTAGGGTGCTGAGAGCTAGGTTCTGGTCAAGACCTGTTTGTAGGAAGGCCAGAATGTGGGACACAGAGTAAGCTTTGAGATTCAATTGACTGTGCGCACATCAGGCAAAGTAAGATTTCCGGGTAAAATTATAAATCTTCTTGGATGTGGCTTTTCTTGCCTTCAGCAAGGTAGCAATGACGGGCTTGGAGACCACTCTAACTTTAAAAGAGAAGTATGGGGTCCCCCCCCTTTTATACTTACCTACATGGATGCAGCATGGGACCGATGCTGCATCTGTCCCCCAGCGTCTCTACACTGAGAACCGAGTCATCAAACATCGCCGATGGCTTGGTTCTCACAGATCCCCGAGAGGAGAGCTGCTGACTGTCAATCAGCAGCTTTCCTCTCTTCTCCTCCACGCTCACTGGAGCGCTGAGCTGTGGAGGGGCGGGGAGCAGCCGTCTCAGTCTCTCAGTAGCTCGCTGAGAGGCTGGGACAGACATCAGTCAAGGCACCTGGTGGATCCAGACTTTATCGTCGTGATGACACGGTGCCTGGACTGATTCCAGTGACGTCAGCAGAGAGCGGACTTCAGACCACTCTCTGCTGAAAACGGGTTAAAGGAGTGCAAAACGAATTGCACACCTGTGACCCTTAGGAGATGCCCAGCCAAACAAGCTCAGGCTGGACTTCTCCTTTAAAGAGCTGAGTTTCAACAGTCATGCTGTTAAAGCAAGAAACTGTAAAGCAGGGTGTTATAAAGACCCTTGAGATAGCAGATCTGGTCTGTTGGGAAGAGGTAGGGGCCTTCTGGAAGTCTGAGTATGTCAGGGTACCATGTTCTTCTAGGCCAATTTGGTGCCAGAAGAATCCCTGTCTTCCTCCCCTATCGATTGAAGGCAAGTAGATTGCGCCCCTTCCTTGCCCACCCTTGGAACCCTTACAGGAGTGGGGGCGGCATTCATTGGAACCAATTCCCTGTATTTCCTCCCTGCAGCAGCTGAAAGTTGATTTCTCCTCCTCTCCCTCCCCCCGGCATTCAGCTGCTGGAGGATGAAAGTATAGGGGATCAGTTTCAGTGAATGCTGCCCCTGCTGCCCTTCCTGTCCAGATTCCCCTTCCTTCTGCTGCCCAGGCACTGTGTGCTCCCCTGGTCCCCCCTCCCTCGCAGCACTGCCAGCCTCCCCTCCTCTCCTGTCAGCTGTTGCAGGGGATTGTTTAAGGATGTCATTTACTGGGCCCTTTTTTGTATGAATGAACACAGTGAGTGATCGGTACTGTGTTTATTGACAACTGAAGCATAGTAAACTGTGTTTACTATACTTCAATTTGTGAATGCAAAAGTGAGACATCAGGGGTCTGTTTAGACCCCTGATATTTCAAAAAAGCCTCCCAACAGGACTAGCTAATTAAAGTAGAACATCCATCTACAGTTCTACAACTTTATTGGAGTTTTATTTGTGGAATTTACCTGTGGTAAATTCAGTTGATTGGGCATGATTTTTAAAGGCACACATCTGTCTATATAAGGTCCCACAGTTAAAAGTGCATGTCAGAGCACAAACTAAGCCACGAAGTCCAAGGAACTGCCTGTAGACCTCTGAGACAGGATTGTATCGAGGCACAGATCTGGGGAAGGGTACAGAAAAATTTCTGCACCATTGAAGGTCCCAATGAGCACAGTGGCCTCCATCATCCATAAATACAAGAACTCTTTCTAGAGCGGACCGTCCGGCCAAACTGAGCGATTGGGGGAGAAGGGCCTTAGTCAGGGAGGTGACCAAGACCCCGATAGTCACTCTGACAGAGCCCCAGCGTTTCTCTGTGGAGAGGATACGCTTCCAGAAGAACAACCTGTGTGGTAGAGTGGCCAGACGGAAGCTACTCCTCAGTAAAAGACACATGACAGACCACCTGGAGTTTGCCAAAAGGCACCTGAAGGACTCTCAGATCATGAGAAACAAAATTCTCTGGTCTGATGAAACAAAGATTGAACTCTTTGGCCCAAAAAGCAAGCTCCATGTCTGAAGGAAACCAGGCACTGCTCATCACCTGGCAAATATCATCCCTAGAGTGAAGCATGGTGGTGGCAGCATCATGCTGTGGGGATGTTTTTCAGCGGCAGGAACTGGGCGACTAGTCGAGGAAAAGATGAATGCAGCAATGTACAGAGACATCCTTTATGAATCTCAGACTGGGTCGAAGGTTCTTCCAACAGGACAACGACCCTAACCACACAGCCAGGATAACAAAGAAGTGGCTATGGGACAGCTCTGTGAATGTCCTTGAGTGGCCCAGCCAGAGCCCAGACAAGAACCTGATTGAACATCTCTTGAGAGATCTGAAAATGGCTGCACAGATGCTCCCCATCCAACCTGGTGGAGCTTGAGAGGTCCTGCAAAGAAGAATGGGAGAAACTGCCCAAAAATAGGTGTGCCAAGCTTGTAGCATCACACTCAAAAAGACTTGAGGCAGTAATTGGTGCCAAAGGTGCTTCAACAAAGTATTGAGCAAAGGCTGTGAATATTTATGTACATGTGATTCTTTTCGTTTTTTTTATTTTACATATCATTTGCAAAGATTTCACACAAACTTCTTTCATGTTGTCATTATTAAGTATTGATTTGTAGATTTTTGAGGAAAATAATAAATTTAATCCATTTTGGAATAAGGCTATTACATAACAAAATGTGGAAAAAGTGAAGCGCTGTGAATACTGTACTTTCCGGATGCACTGTATATCTATATATATCTATATAGATATTTATTATTATTATTATTATACAGGATTTATATAGCGCCGACAGTTTACGCAGCGCTTTACAACAACATTAGAGCAGACAGTACAAGTACAATACAATTCAATACAGAAGGAATCAGAGGGCCCTGCTCGTTAGAGCTTACAATCTAGGAGGGAGGGTCAAGTTATACAAAAGTGTAATAGCTGTGGGGGATGAGCTAATGGAGAAAATAATGCAGTTGTTAGATGGAGGCAGGATAGGCTTCTCTGAAGAGGAAAGTCTTCAGGGATCGCCTAAAAGTGGATAAATTTGGAGACAGTCTGACAGATTGGGGTAGGGAATTCCAGAGGATGGGCGAGGCTCGGGAGAAGTCCTGGAGGCGGATATGGGAGGAGGTGATGAGGGAGCTAGAGAGCAGGAGATCTTGGGAGGAACGGAGATGGCGTTTAGGTTGGTATTTTGAGACTAGGTTAGTGATGTAGCTGGGGGCACAGTTGTGGATGGCTTTGTAACTTATTGTTAGTATTTTGAATTTAATTCGTTGGGCGAGTGGCAGCCAATGGAGGGATTGGCAGAGAGGGGTAGCAGACACTGATCGGTTTGTAAGGTGGATGAGTCTGGCAGCAGCATTCATGATGGACTGCAGGGGGGATAGTCTGTTTAAAGGTAAGCCAATGAGGAGTGAGTTGCAGTAGTCAAGGCGAGAGATAACCAGGGAGTGAATCAGGAGCTTTGTAGTTTCACTGGTTAGAAAGGGACGTAGTTTAGAGATGTTGCGGAGGTTGAGGCGGCAAGCTTTGGAAAGTGATTGGATGTGGGGCTGAAAGGAGAGTTCAGAATCTAGGATAACACCTAGCACCCTGACATGTGTGGACGGGTGGATGGTTTTGCCATTGCTCTTGACAGAGAAGTCAGGGGAAGAGGCACGTGGGGGAGGAAATATTATAAGCTCAGTTTTGGACAAGTTGAGTTTGAGGAAGTGGTGTGACATCCATACAGATATGTCGGTTAGTAAGTTAGTGATGCGTGAAGAGACTGATGGAGTGAGTTGAGGGGTGGAGAGATAGATTTGCGTGTCATCAGCATAGAAATGATATTGAAAGCCATGAGAGGCTATCAGCTGACCCAGGGAAGAGGTGTAGATTGAAAATAAAAGAGGTCCGAGAACAGAACCTTGGGGGACCCCGACAGAGAAGGGAAGAGGAGTGGAGGAAGTAGAATTGTAAGTGACACTGAAGGTGCGTTGGGATAGGTAGGATGAGAGCCACTGAAGAGCACAGTCACGGAGACCGATGGAGTGAAGTTTTTTGAGGAGGAGGGGGTGGTCAACCGTGTCAAAGGCAGCTGAAAGATCCAGAAGTAGGAGTACAGAATAGTGTCCGTTGGTTTTTGCAGTTAGTAGGTCATTTGTGAGTTTTAAAAGAGTAGTTTCTGTGGAGTGTTGAGGGCGAAATCCAGATTGAAGGGGATCAAGAAGGTTGTTTTTAATGAGGTGGTCACTCAGTTGGTTGTAAACCAGGCGTTCAAGGAGTTTAGAGGAAAAGGGGAGCAAGGAGATAGGGCGTAGGTTGTTAAGATTGGTAGGGTCCAAGGATGGTTTTTTGAGTATGGGAGTGACCAGTGCATGTTTTAGAGCATCGGGGAAGACGCCAGAGGTGAGGGAGAGATTGAAGATGTGGGTTAGAGAGTGTAGGATGGGGTCAGAGGGTGACCTTAGCATTTGAGAGGGAACAGGGTCCAGGGGACAGGTAGTTAGGTGGGCGATAGAAAGGAGTTTAGCAACTTCGTCTGGAGTAGTAGATTTGAATAGAGGTAGTGTCAGTTGTATCTGTTGACATGGGGTCTTAGCTGGGGGAGATACCTGTAGAGTGGAGATTTCATCACGGATTGTATCAATCTTGTTTTTGAAGTGATTAGCGATTTCCTGGGCAGTGAGTAAATCAGTGGGGGGAGGCGGTGGAGGACAAAGTAGAGAGTTGAAGGTAGAGAAGAGTTTACGGGGATTGGATGAGAAGGTATTAATAAGAGTTGTATCTATCTTTATAGATATATATATTAGCTGCTGACACTATGCCTAGATATTCTGCACAACAGACATGTATATAACAAATGCAGCGCTCACAAACTCAAAACCAAAATGATAAAAATAAATAGTAATGAAAAATAATCCTATAAATCACCAATATCTTACCCCCAATGTCTGGCATGTGCCCCTCATGATATCATTTGTGATGAAACCGGTAGGGCGGACCCAGGTACATGCTACTGAGCATGTGCAAAGGAACGGCGGCCATCTTTGATGCTGGAATTCCATGTTGCTGTACCATGTGATATGTTGTGTTACTTCTGGACGTTTGTAAGTGTTGGACTTAATAAATTCCTTTTTATGGGTGGTTTTATGCTATGTGGGAGTGTCTATTTTATCATATGTGCATCGGTTCTGCTGAGCTCATTCCCAGTGGTGCAGCAGTTCCCTGCAAGTTGTGGATGTATATGGTGACAGCTGACAGCAAAATTCCTGGTGTCTCTGTGGATAGGTAGAGACTGGGAAGAGCACCCGTTCCCTGGGGGAATTTCACTGTGTGCATGTGACCACTCTGATATGGAAGGTTGTATTATTTGATTAGCCATGTGTGGGATCAATGGCAACTGGGAGATTTTACAAATGTTTAAAGGTGACGGCCTATTTTCTCTTCATGGCTTGTGGGACTCTTTTTTTTATTCTGTCCTAGTGTATTTTCCGCTGTATATGCCTTTATATTAATTCCTGGATTTACGCACTTTGTTGATTTATGTTGTTGTTTATTACCAGCATTGCTGTTAGCAACATACATTGGGGAAAATGCCTATGTCCACACCACTCAGAATGTGCCTGATCCTGTCTGATCTTGGAAGCTAAGCAGGATTGGGCCTGATTAGTATTTGGATGGGAGACATTTGGGGTAAGATCTTAGTGATTCATAGGATTATTTTTCATTTCTATTTTATTTTTATAATTTTGGTTTTGAGTTTGTGAGAGCTGCACTTGTTATATACCTCCCAAAAGAACTGTAGAAAATAAAATTAAGAATAGCATAATAAAAATAAAAAACTACTGACTCCGTGCACTGCCCTACCGACACCAACCTCTGACCTACTGATGCTATTCACTGCTCTACTGACACCGTTCTTTGCCCTACTGACGCTGGCAACTGCTCTACTGACACCAACCTCTGACCTACTGATACGTCCACTGATCTATCGACACCATTCATTGCCCTGACACTGTCAGTTTTGCTTGGCATAACAAACCAGGTATAAAATTTTCTGTTAAAAGTGTTATATAAACTGACATAATAATTCAGAAAACGTCCTTTTTGAGTGCTAGGCTAATATTCACACTTTAGTGTGTTTGAACAGAAATTATATGGGATATACGTTTTCTACTAAACAAAAGGCTTGAGGTGTTACGGGGCATTATCCACACGGATCAACAGAGTTATTATATGCTAAATGTGTTACCTTGATGTAGTCAGTACGTGCGCAATACTGTCATATGATTTAAAAACAAAACATGGTTACAAAATAAACAATGAGTTTAGGGCGAGATTTTCCATGATTGTCATTTCGTAACAGTTGTGTTTTATTTTAATACATTCTTAGTGTTTTATTTTGCAAATCCACATTGTACAGCAGTGTGAGTACATGAAAAAACTAGCAAGTAAAAATCTATGGGTTTGCTTAAAACGGTACTAAAGTAAAAAGCTTATGACCAGCTAGGCTATTTATTGCATGCAGAAATATAATAAACGTACCTGTCTGTTCACAGTGTTCTGCAGAATGTACAATGAGCTGCGTATGCGCAATTCACATTTCTGGCAGGGTGCCTGTGTGCCAGAATGATGGAATTCCTGTGCATACACAAGAGTTACATCATCCTGCTCTGGTCAATCTAGACGACCAAAAACCAGCATCCGGAAGAAGCTGGGGAGAAGATGCTGGTGCCGGAGCGGGGCCCTATGAATTTTGAAGAAGAGGTAAGTATTGCGGACCTTAGTTCTGTTTTAAAGGCTCAGTTCACTTAAAACTGATATTTTTGTTTTTGGCATATGCTAAAATTATTACAACCTACTAGGAAAATTTGTCTCTCAGGGACTCGAGTTATGAGATTTCAATGCTTACCCATGCAAAGCAACAAAGAAACAGGTTTTCTCTAATGCCCCCCTCCCACCTTAGCAGTACATGCTCACTATTAGTTCACTCAACTCTATTCAGCTGCCAACAGCAAGAAGAGGAAGGCTTATGTAATTCCACTCCTGCAAGAGCTTACAGAAGGCTGAGTATAGTATCCCCACATTCATGTGACAGTGTTGAAAATAAAGACTATCACTCTCCTCCACACTTATGAAGTTTTATTAGCTCCCAGCAGCTGAATCCACCTGTGGGGGAGTGAATGCATAATATATTTGCACTTCATGTCAAACTTGCCTCTTATGCTGGCAATAGATGGATCGAAATTCTATGGCTGTTCCCGGTCGACAGAAGTCAATCGAAAGAAACAAAATGATCCATCTTTAGCCAGCTTTGGCTGCTTTTTCCTTGACCACTTTTTAGCCTCTAATGATGTAAACCACACACATTCACACTTGAGATACATTGTTCCAGCACCTTACAGATGCCAAATGTTCCGGCACTATGCAAAGCAAAAAAAATTGCTGGGAGAAAAAAAACGTAAGGGAGTGTTTTTAGCAAAAAAAAGACATATAAAGACCTTAAAGCCTATATTACATTTTAGTGTTTAGGTTTGAACATATTTTCAGTTTTTAAAAGTGAACCTGAAATCAAAAATAGACTTGCTTTGTTATAGGGAACATCTAGAAATGTTCACCACTTCCCGCTCGGCCTATAGTAAAATGACAGCCAGGCAGGAGCTTCCTAACCCTGGGTGGACATCATATGGTACTGTACCATGTGATAGCTGTGACCAATCACAGCATCACAATAGTAAACAAGAGTAAAACAAGACACATGAATGAAAGGCATTCATGACAGTTAAAATGATTGCTGTTACAGTGATCATCACTGTAACAAGCAATCACAATATAAAAATAAAATTCCGATCACCTTCCCAGAGTAGTACAGTGTCACTATGTCACTATGGTGACAATGCACAACTCTAGTCACAGTATGAAAAAAGTGTAAAAAAATTGTACGATCAGCAGCCGTTCACATGTAGCCACAAACAAAGCGGTTAGCTGCAGATAGGGACAGATGTCTAAGCCTGAACTATTGCAGACTCTACAATTTTCACACAGACTAAATATTATACGTAGATTTGGGTTATGTTTGCCAAAGAAAAGTACAATATATTTTGGCCTCAATTTTTGAAGAAAGATTATTTATTTTCAAAATTTTATAACAGAAAGAAAAACGTGTTTTTTCTCAAAGCGTTTGGTATTTTTTTAATTTATATAGCAAAAAATTTAAAAAAAACCATGATGACTAAAAATCACCAAAAGAAAACTCCATCTGTCTAAAAAATGGATAACAATTTAATTTGTGTTCAGTGTTGCATGACAGAGTAATTGTCATTCAAAGTGCCACAGCATGGAAAAGGTAAAAAGGGCCTGGGCAGGAAGGGGGTGAAAGTGTCTGTCATTGAGGTGGTTAATTATGTTTAAATGGTATCCTGGCGTTTTTACTTTTTGTCCCATTTTTCTCTCTGTGCCTGCTTCCAAATATTTACTTTGTGCATATATACAGTGTATATACTGTGTATGCACTATATATATATATATATATATATATATATATATATATAAATACACACACGGTACTGTGAAAAAGTGTTAGGCAATTGTGAAGAAATGCTGTAAAGTAATAACAGAAGGAAGATCAAATTCATATATCCATATTTGGTGTGACTATCCTTTGGCTTCAAAACCAAAATAAATTCTTACACACTTTGTACAGTTGCACCAAGTCAGGAATTTTGTAGGATTAGAGTCAGGTGTATGGTTAACCAAATATACCAAGCAGGTGCTAATGATCATCAATTTCATATGTACAGTAAAACCTTGGATTTAGAGCGACTTGGTTTGAGTGTGTTTTGCAAGACAAGCTAAATTTTTTACAACTGAGTATAAAAGAGTATAAAAGAGAAGAGAGGTGCAGGCATCCAGGGTAAAGCTGTCCACATAAACCATCCTCCGCACCGCCATCTACATCATCCCTTCCACGCTGCACTCCACAAGCGGTTCAAGCCTTGCTTTCAGATCCCTCTACTGCAGGGTAGTCTTCCCGGTCATGATTGCCGACTGACAGCGGTGAGAGCCGGCGGTGCGGAGGATGGTCTATGTGGACAGCTTTACCCCGGATGCTTGCATACTTAGAGGTGCCTGTTTTAATCATCAACCTTGTGAGTTGCTAAATGTTGGACCTTCATTAAATGTAACTATATTGCTACACATAGAGGCGCCTCTCATATCTTCTATAATCTGTAGCTCCTGCTGGATTCTTATCCCATTGTGGAGGCTGCCATTTGTGGATGGACATTTTATGGTTACACAACCTATCACATTGCTATAATCATTTTATATGGACTATAAACGGATGGACTTATGATTAAATGGTTGTGGAAAAAAATCAATCTGAGTTTCCATTATTTCGTATGGGTAAAATCGTTTTGATATACAAGTGCTTTGGATTACAAGCATGTTTCCGGAATGAATTATGCTTGCAATCCAAGGTTTTACTGTAGGAAAGTCATTAACTGAAACAGAAACAGCTGTGTAGGAGGCATAAAACTGGGCGAGGAATAGCCAAAATCTGCTACTAAGGTAAGGTTGTGGAAGACAGTTTTATGTCACAGGTTATACACCGTGGCAAGACTGAGCACAGCAACAAGACGCAAGGTAGTTATACTTGCACCAGCAAAATCTTTCCCAGGCAAAGATTTCAAAGCAGACTGGGGTTTCAACATATGCTGTTCAAGCTCTTTTAAAGAAGCACAAAGAAACTGGCAACACTGAGTACTGTAGATGCCTTGGTCAGCGAAGGAAACTTAATGCAGCAGATGAATGATACCATCATGCTTACTTCCCTTCAACATCAGAAGATGTCCAGCAGTGTCATCAGCAAAGAACTGGTGGAAACCAGTGGCACCCAGGTACACCCACCTACTGTTCGGAGAAGTCTGGCTAAAAGTGCTCTTCAAGGAAGAATTGTTGCCAAAAAGCCATACCTCCTACATAAAAACACGGCTAAGCGACTCTGCTATACACAAAAACATAGGAACTGGGGTGCAGAAAAATAGCAGCAGCTGCCTTGGTCTGATGAGTCAAAATTTTGAATATTTGGCTGTAACAAGAGGTAGTTTGTTCACCGAAGGGCTGGAGAGAGGTACAATAATGTGTGTTTGCAGACAACAGTATAACATGGTGCAAACAGATTGGAGATTTGGTCAGGATTAATGGTATCCTCAATGCTAAGAAATACAAGCAGATACTTATCCATCGGACTATGCCATCAGACCTCAAATGTATGCAGGACAATGACCCCAAGCATACAGCCAATGTCATTAAAAATATCTTCAGCATAAAGAGGAAGTCCTGGCAGTGATGATTTGGTCCCCACACAGCCTTGATCTCAACATCATCACGTCTGTCTGGGATTACATGAAGAGACAGAAGGATTTGAGGAAGCCTACATTCACAGAAGATCCGTGGTTCGTTCTCCAAGATGTTTGTAACAACCTACCTGCCAAGTTCCTTCAAAAACCGTGCTAGTGTACCTTGAAGAATTGATGCTGTTTTAAAGGCAAAGGGCGGTCACACCAAATATTGATTTGATTTACATTTCTTTTCTGTTCATTCACTTTCCATTTTGTTAATTGATAAAAATAAAACACTTTGATTTCTGAAATATACTGTGTAGGGTATTTCATCTAAGAACAAGGAGAATGAAATCTCCATACTTCAGGAGGACATCAAGCTGCTACAAAATACGGCTGATTTCACAGATTTGGATAATTTATTTAATGAAAGATTAAACAGATTGGAAAAAGACATAATTGAAACTAAGAAAGAAAAAATGTTAAGAGACAAACTGGACTATGACACAAACACTGTGTAAGTGTGAAACGCAGACGCAATTAGGGCCACATACCCGGCAAGCATGTTAGATTTTCTGACACTGAAGCTGAATACATTGAGGACTTCTGACTTGGATCATTCAGCTGTACAGACACCAGGTACCAGACGAGTGAACGGCAACAGCACATCCAGTCAATCATAAGACGTGATACAAAAACGAAAACCATACAAGAGACAACGCAATTGAGGCACAAAAAAACAAGAAGGGGACAAAAACAAGGTTGGAAACGGGGGTGGCAACCGCTATCCACTCTGGACCACTCCCCGCAGGACTTAGCAGGTACATGTAATGTCCTTAACCTTTCCACTAGGACTCTCTCCCTTAAGGAGACCTCACTCCTCTCAAGGCATCTCAACTTTTGTCCTCAGAGACGTTTTGATATTTTTATAACTATTTTGTACATCAATAAATTCATCATTAATATAACAATTAAAAAGCATTATTATAAAGATGATTTGTTGGGGCACAATGTGATTCAGATATGTCTCCCATAGTACATAGCGCAATGGATGAAGGTATTCCACTTTTGTTCAGGGAGCTGTGTGCGTTGGGAGATCTAGAGGAATTGTCTTGGGAGGGAGATGTGGAGGCTGCTAGAGAGATTGATTTAGTTCATAAAGCTTTTGATTCAATTAAAAAATGATCTGACTTTTATCCCATCAATGCATGTTGCCCTGAGATACATTTCAGAAACTAATAGAGAGGGATCTCACATTATCGTTACAACCCTGAGCAGGTACGTCCACCAAGCGGGGATAATCTTTCATGTCAGGAAAGGAAAGCATTTAAGAGTCTTGAAAATGATACATCCATAGTTATATGAAACTCAGATAAAGGAGGATTGGTGGTTGTTATGGGTGTAGATCAATGTAGATGTGAAGTGGAAAGACAGCTTTCTGACCCTGACACTTATTTGAGGCTCAGGGGGGATCCCACTAAGAAATTCAAAATGTTGTTAACTCCTTTTGGTCAATGAAGGGGTCAATTTGGGTATCTTTGAGGATAAAGTTGTAACAAGTTTGATTCCCGAATACCCTATAGCGCCAATCTTCCACCATCTTCCCAAGACTCACAAGAGGCTTGATCCGCTTCATGGGAGACCCATTATCTCTGATATTGTCTCCCTTAATGAAAAATTGGGTCAGTGGCTGGATGGTGTATTGCAAACTTTGGTATGTAGATTTCTTAGTTACCGTAAAGACAATAATAATTTATTAGGCATTGCAGATGGTACAAAATGGGAAAACTCGTCTATGTGGATCACCTGCAATGTTTCTGGCCTTTATTCTCCTATTTTCCATGATCGAGCATTAGTTTGATTGGTTGGTTTTTACCTAGAACGTGACTCCGATTTCAGTGTGGAATACAGATTGGACAGATTGGATTGGACAGAACAGATTTGTTTTGGATGTGCTCCAATATTTATTAACACACAGTTTTTTTGTTTTCAATGGAGAATGGTTTCTTCAAAAATGTGAAACCGCTATGGGAGCTAGATATGTGCAATGCGTTTCGTAATGAATCGAAATTCTGCCAAATTTTGCATCTTTCGGACATTCGCAGCATCCGAATATAAAAAGATAACGAATTTCAACTAATACGAAAGAAATTATAGCGAATATAACGAATGAATTTAAATTATATATAATATTATATAATTTGTTAAAGATCTAATGAAACAAAAGGTCAACTCAAAGTAAATCTTACAGTCCAATCAGCTAATTAATTTTGTGCTGGAGGTTGGATTACTGGCAAAGTGCATTCCTGAGAACTGAGTGAGAAGGGTGTTGTATTGTATTTGAGCAGAGGAGAAGAGATATTGTCATTGTGTGTGTTAAAAAATTCAATAAACAAACGACTTTCCAAACTACGAATCATTATCACGAATATATATGCATACATAAATATCGAATTTCAACTAATACAAAAAAAATTATAGCGGATATAACTAATTAATTCAACATGATCCGAGATTCAGAATAACGAATATCGACACTCTATGAATAATAACGAATTATCCGAAAACGAATTAACTTTTCATAACGAATATAACAGAACGAAATTATGTATTTTACAAATAACAACGAACCAAAACTAAACGAAATTTCCCATTGTACACAAGTCTAATGGGTGCCAAATTTTCGCCCTCGCTTGCGAATCTATATATGGGATGTTGGGAGTGCCCTCACATATATGGAGTCAACAATCCTTTCAGACCTCTGATTAGAATATTCTACCACTATATTGATGATCTGGTTTTCATTATGGATGTTGGTTTTGTCTCTCTTGACAGTTTGATGGCATATTTAAATCAGAATGATATGAACTTACGGTTCACGGGACAGTGTAACAAAAAAGAAATTGATTTTCTAGATGTCCACTTGTGTGGTACTGGAGCAGACATTCATACCAGTCTATATAAGAAGCCTCTATCAGGCAACACCTTGTTGGTGGTCCAATCAGGTCATCCCCGGTCTAGTATCAGGGGTATCCCCGCTGGTCAATTTTTAAGAGTCCCCAGATTATGCAGCGATCAACTTATGATAAGGAAGTGTGGGCCCTGTACTCTCGGTTTATACAGGGGCATACCCCAGATATATGCTGGACAGGGCTTTGTCCATTGCCAACTCTAAAAATAGAAAGGATCTTTTGAAAGGGACTGGCAAAATAAAAAGAGACCCACTCTCAGCATGCCCTTTGGTGAGGAGTTTGATGACATTAAGAAACTTGTGCACAGATATTTCCCGATCTGTGCTGAGCTCCTCAAAGATGGCATTAACTTTGTGTCTAGATGGGCCCCCACATTGGGTAATTATTTGTCACCAAGTTTTTTTGATCCCACCATCATTAGATCCACCACTTGGCTGTACTTTAATGGCAACTATGGATGTGGGGCAGCTGGTTGTTCCTGCTGCAAACACATCATTAAAGGTGATGTAGTATGTTCATTCTCTGAAAGGGAAGAGGGAAGAAGGAAAGGAGGGGGGGAAGGGGGGGGAAGGGGGGGAGAAAAGGGGGGGAAGGGGTGAAGAAGGGGAAGAGGGGGGGAGGGGGGAAGGAAAGGCACAGGGAGAGGAACTGGAGAGGGAAGGAAAAAGGGGGGGGGGGAGAAGGAGGGGGGAAAGGGGGGGGAAGGAGGAAGGACAGGAAGGACAGGGATCCGAGAGGGAATGAAGGGGGAGGGGGGGAGGGGGAAGGGATGGGAAGAGGGAAGGACAGAGGGCAAGTTAGAGGGGAATGTGGGGTGTGGGGAAAGGGGGGTGCGACAAGAGGGGGAGGTGGGGGGGAAGAGGGGAAAAGGGGGAAGGGGAGGGGAGAGGGGGGAAGGGAAAAAGGGGGGGGAAGGAGGGGGAAAGGAAGGACAGGGAGGGGAGGAGGAAGGGGGGGAGGGGGAGGAAAAGGGGAAGGAAGGGGAAGGGGGGAAAAAGAAATATAACAAGAAACAACCACCAGGCAACACCAGGCTTACAAAATACTATGTGCAGGTGAACTTGGAATAAAGAAAATAATGAAAATAAATGACACACAGAGACTGGCACTCACCGGGTATTGAGTGGACCACCCTAGTACACATGAGCTATAAATGTTGTGTGGTGATATAGATGAGCAGCATAATTAAAGAACATGAAAGGATGTTGGATGAATAAATTTCAAGATTTCAGAGTAGTAATGCTGCTGATCATCATACAGTATCTATATATAATATTACAGTATTATTACTAAGAATTACAGGCCTACAATATAAACCGCCAAATTTCACTGCAAACAACCGCTTTAAGATGCAAAAATGACATAATCATACCGCCAGGGTGGCTACTCATTAATTTTTCTTTCTTTTTGTCTTTTTCTTTCCAGTGTGAGACCATTTAGTTTTCTCCTTCATATCTGCTGTGGACAGCGGTGAGCTGGGGTCTGCACCTGGGGCTTGTCTGCACCTGTAGTTTGCCTGAGGAAGTGTGTTTTCTTTTGATGACTGTAGGGTATCGCTTCCTATCACTGCTAGTCTCAAGAAGTTTGGCATAAAATTTGGTGATGTCACTACTGTGCTGCATGCATCTGTGAGTATGTGCTTCCTCCACATCTCCTACTTCTTGAATGTTTTCCCACCAGCTACCAGTCAGTTATCAGGGGACAGCTCTGGCATCGAAAGGTCCAGCTCCTCTTCCAAGATGGCCACCTCTGCAAAGAGATACAGTACAGAAATTGACATGGTTAGGCAGTAATGGGAAAAAAGAAAAAAATCAGCTGCAGGGAGCCTACGGGCAATACTGGTGTCTAGTTATTTGGCCTCTACTTGCTTTGTGGACACAACTTTTAGACTACATGTCTAACAATGGGGCTTAATTGTTTTGGTGTTTGTTCTCCAATATATAATTTACCAAATTTTTATATCTACTTTTAAACTGATCACAAAGCCCCTTCCTCAGTTCTTATGACAGATTTTTGGAAACTTCCTCAGCTTTTCTGGAACTTCCATAATCTTTATAATCCTCACTCTCATCTTTCCATTAGCACACACTTTCCTATGACTTTAACATGAAGCTGCCTGGAAAACCACAGCATGTCACAGTCCACACCTACACTCATAAACAAAGATGTCAAAATATAGATTGGGGGGAAAACTAAATCATAAATCATGATAAAAAAATAAGTATATTCACTAAGACGGGTAAGCTATTTTAAACAGTGTTTGTTACTTTACCTCACAATAACTTTTTACATAAAAATGTTCACAGCATAATGTATATCACATAAGTGAGGTTGTTTTCTGCATAAAGACTGTTATTTTACCCACTCAAGGTCTCTTTTAGGGCTCCTTCACACTAGCATTACTCTCTGAAGTGAAAGAGTTCTTCAGAGAGTATTTGATAGGCAGTGAGTAAATGTTGAATCTACTCCTCAAGGCATGCTTTAACCCCTTGAACCTCACACTAGCATGCCACAACAACGTGCATTGCACACAGAATTATTGCTCTCACTCTGATGTTCACGAAGATACACCACGTGTGTGGTGCGATCACTGTTTACATATACTTTACCTGTGGGACTGTATGTATTGGTTTGCATTTGCATTTGAGCAAGAGGGACGGGAGTGCTTTAAAATGAAAATGAATAAATAAAAGTTTTATTTATTTTATTTAAATTTCTTTTTTACACTGTCCCTTTTTTTGTTGGATCAACCTTATTGCTATCATGAGGAATGAACAACATCCCTTTTGATAGCATGGGCAGTGACAGGTACATATTACTGAGAGATCTGGGGTCTACAAGACTCCAAATCTCTTCTCTGTCCTCATAAGCATCTAATCAAACTGAGATCGGTTTGATCAGATGATTTACAAGCTAGTAACGGCTTTGAAACAACAATCCGAAACCGGAAGTGACAAAATCCTTGTTGCTTCCAGTTTCTGACATCATATAGGAGGGGTGAGTACAGATGTATCTGCCTTTCCTCTTCTAGCAGCCAGACGGACAGTTAGCAGCAGGCTGTGGCAGGGGGGGGGCCCCTTTCTGTGCCATGTAGAAGTGATCAGGTGCCTGTAGAGCCACTCAGATCACTGCTACTTGAAAGCCCATTGCTACCTGCAAATTTTGATACTGGCAGCTGCGGCCATGATTCCGGTGTAACCACTTCAACTCAAGGACATATGGGTACATCCTAAGGGCATGCAGTGGTTAAAGCGGCACATAGGATTCAAGTACCGGTAATTAAAATATAAAGTCTGATTTTTAAAGGGACAATCATCACAGAGTAAGTTCTATATATTCACTGTTTCCATGGGTTACAAAATATGGCACGCTATTAGAATTTGTTGTGAAGATGGGATTGATTTACTAAAGGCAAATAAGCTTTTCACTTTCCAAGGGAACCTTCCCTGGAGCTTACTGCATTTACTCACTTTGCAAAGAATACCCAATCATGTGCAAGGAAAAAAAAACTGCTTGCACATAATTGGATGATGGAAGTCAGCAGGAAGTCACTAAGTAATGGGGATAATTCCCTTGCAAAGTAAAATTTCCTTTGCAAAATGAACACCATCTCTGCCTTTAGTAAATCAACCCCTATGTGTCAACATATGGATAAAAGCAAACTTTAGCCAATGTTAAAGCATATTTAGCGTTTTCAGTGAATAAACAAATAGGGTATCAAGGATTGCGAATTGTTTACTTAAGGTTAGAATTAGTACTGGATTAAAGCTGGCCATAGATGGAGCGATTTTCCTGTGGTTGCAGGATAGAAAATTGCTTTATTCCTCCATCAACACTGACTGTGGAGCTATCGTGTTCTGCGGCGGGGGAGAGGAGGGGACAGTCCTTGCCAGGAAAACACAGTGGTTGCTGCTAGCGGCTATAATAGTAATAACTATGTAAAATCCAAGAGTGGTTGTACCCAAGTTGACGATTCAAATCGTCTATGGCCGGCTTAAGACTAAACAAGATCTGGTCCCACTTCCCCATCAAACCACCTTCCCTATGCATACCCTGATCACATATTCCAATAATTTAAAAAAAAATTGACACAAATTATTAAGTCAAAGAGATCTTCATCTGTATCACTACTTTATTTTCTGATAATGGACTGTAAACTATTTTAACTCCTGTATTTATATCTTAAACTGGCCATTAATGGATCATTTTTTTGATCAGCCAGATGCCTTATCAAAAAAAAAACCTGAACCGATTCCCCCATCCACATATTCAGGGTTGCCAACTGTCCATAGTGGTTTGTAAAATCCTGGCTTTTTTACCTATTTGTAAATGTCAATGAAAGGGCAACAAGTGCCCGTAAAATAAATGGCGGTGGTCGGCTTTGAAACTGTGCAGCCGAAGCCAGCCGAATGCTACTGCCTGGGTCAGGTGACGAGGTAGGTCAGGGGTGTGCCTGCATGTGGTCGGGGGGGTGCCTGCATGTGATGTCATGGCACACATCGGGCGTGTGAATAAAAGTCATGCACGGTATGCTTGTTCCTGCCAGCTGTCATTCGGTTGCAAAGAAGCCAGTGGAGTCTCTCATCTTGTGGTCATGCTGCCTGAAGCTGGCCAGCCCTGGCCCCTGTCTGCTTGTCCAGTGTGCTCACCAGAAAGTCCAACCATCAAACTAATGCCCCGTACACACGGTCGGACATTGATCCGACATTCCGACAACAAAATCCTAGGATTTTTTCCAACGGATGTTGGCTCAAACTTGTCTTGCATACACACGGTCACACAAAGTTGTTGGAAAATACAATCATTCTGAACGCGGTGACGTAAAACACGTACGTCGGGACTATAAACTGGGCAGTAGCCAATAGCTTTCATCTCTTTATTTATTCTGAGCATGCGTGGCACTTTGTGCGTCGGATTTGTGTACACACGATCGGAATTTCCGACAACGGATTTTGTTGTCGGAAAATTTTATAGCCTGCTCTCAAACTTTGTGTGTCAGAAAATCCGATGGAAAATGTGTGATGGAGACAACAAGGTCCTATCACACATTTTCCGGCGGAAAATCCGACCGTGTGTACGGGGCATAACAAGTACTAGTAGCTAGCTAGTGTTGCAGGGGCAATATGGAGCAGTCTCCCTGGGGCGAATTTGGAGCAGTCTCTCTCTCTCTCTGTGGGGTCAATGGGAGCAGTCTCTCTCTCTGGGCCTGGGGGCAATATGGAGCAGTCTTTCTTTCTCTCGGGGTAAAATGGAACAGTTTCTCTCTCTCTGGGGGCAATATGAGAGCAGTCTCTCCCTCTCTCTCTCTCTCTGGGAGAAAGTTGGGGCAGTCTCTCTCTCTCTCTCTCTCTGGGGCAGTATGAGAGCAGTCTCTCTTTCTCTGGGAGAAAGTTGGAGCAGTCTCTCTCTCTGAGGGCAGTGGGAGCAGTCTCTCTATCTGGGCTTGGGGGCAACGTTGAGCAGCCTCTCTCAGGGGGGAAATTAGCACAGTCTCTCATTCTCTGAGGGCAATATGGGGTGCAGTCTCTCCCTGGGCCTGAGGGAAATTAAGAACAGTTTCTCTATAGGCCTGGGGACAATGTGGAGCAGTCTCTGTGGCCTGTGGGGGCAGTCTTTCTGAAGGGGCAGTCTTTCGCTCCCTCTGTGAAGACTGAGCCCTTGGGGGCAGGGGAAGAAGGGACTGTGGCTGTTGGAGATGGATAGGACTTTAGAGCCAGTCAGATCTCACTTGTCTGCAGGTAGCTGGAGGTGGGGTGTCCACCTGATGGAAATCAGCCTTCATATTTGAGAATGTTTTGGGTGGGCTTAGTTGGCATTATGTTTTTTTCTAGGGTTTTTCACCTTTTCCCTCTTTGCACAGTTACCTTCTCCTGGAATCTCACCTACTGATGCCACAGATATTGACCAGTCTGTTCAACAGCCACCTTAGATTAAGTTAGCTTAAGAACACTCAGCTGCCTGCAAACTCTTGAAACATTCAGTCACAGCCTGAGGACTGAATATACAGCTACATCTTATGGTAAGTATACAGCTTGTGTTTGGTTTTTTTTTCAATATTTTGTTTGTGATTTGTGTTGTGATTTGCCTGGACTCTCACCCACCACTGCAACTCTATTTGACCAACCTCCATGTTACCTGCCTTATTGGATCAAGTCACTGCACTGGTCAAACAGACAATTGCCTACCTATAAGCATTACTGCTGCCTGCAACTCCTGAAACATTCACTAGTAGTCTTTGGATTGGAGCCTGCTCACGTGCCTTCTTGGATCAAGTCACTGCCCTGGGCAAACAGCCAGCTGGCTGCCTACAAGCCCACTGCTACAAAATTTAGTGACAGTCTCAGGATTGAGTATACAGCTACATCTAATTGTTTTTCATTGCTATAAGTGTCATATTAGGGTTTTCTCGATCCTTGTACAGGTAGCTTTTCTTGGACTCTTACCCACTATCAGAACTATTGAGGTTAAAAAGAATTATTCTATAAGGCCTATTCATGTTACTTTTTACATGATTTTCTGAACAACTCAGAAGCCATTTTTGTGCTGTTTCTTAAAAGGTTCACCTAAGTTCATGGCTGATGAATAGACACTGTTAATAGTTTTTTTCTCTTAAAGGATCCAGTGCACATTCTCCCAAATTATAAATCTTGAAGAGTCTTAGTCAAATAAACAAGATAAGGGAACCATGAGCTTACAGGCATATTTTTTTTCCCTCTCAGGACTGAGAAGCAAAAATAGGGCTTATTAAAAAAAACTGCTTTATAAACAAACCTTATTACTCATAACAAGTAATTGTATTAGCAATAATTTCTATAATATTCTTATTACATTATATTGGAGAGATTACATGCTATTTGAGTGAATAATTTTACATATATCTTTGGTTTTTGTATTTTTATAATATACTTTTGTTTTATATATTCATATTATATTGTTTGGATAAATTCATAGAAATGTAGTACTATATATATTACAATGAATATAGCATGTTTATAAGGCTATGAAAAGTTTTAAAGTATAGAAACTATATTTGAGATATAATCATTGGGAGGTTAAGTACCACATTACTTAACTCAAGGAATGTAGAGAAAAGGTAATTGTGTGGGCTAGACATTCTAGAAATATATACCATATATCTGAGTTTTAGCCAAGAAGTCTAGCAAGTCTGACATATTTTTCAAGACATAAACCTCTTATCATAGTTTATGGCTTTCTTTTAAGCTCAAGTCAAGGGTTATGTGAAGATTGATTCTTGACATGTAAAATAACATTTAAAAAAATCTATTTTAATCCTATATTGCCCCTAGTGGAAATTTTGCAGGAAGGTTCGATATTGCCCCTATAGGTTTTGAACAGGAAATTACATGTGTTTGATGTCATTAATGACCTGAAAGGCATGTCCACACCCACTCCTGGGGGGGATATAGAGTGTATACACATGACAGTGAGGGAGATCGGACATTGGAAGAAAAGAAAGGAGGATGAGGGGAGAACAGAGAAATGTAGGAATGGTAGAGATGCCCTTTGGGACACACAGCTGATATCTCCCAAAACAACAGATTTCTTAAATCTCTGGTAAAGTATTAATTTATATTTTTACCTATGTGGTAATTGAATTTGTTTGAGCATATGCTTAACTAACCCAGTCAATTTTGGTAGTTTCAGTTTTGGAGTGAAATGAATTCTAACTGCAGTATGAGCTCATTTCCCTTTTAAACAAAGAGAGATACATATTTTTACTATCTCAACAAAACTGACTTCAAAGTCTTATAATTGGATTAGGTATAGTGTGTGTTGAACCATAGATTCATTCTAAATGTATCTTTACTTAAATAAATTTGGTTAAATTACCAAGTTTATATATGGTTAACAAAATTGTCCATATACCATAAAAGAGGTTTAAACTTTTAGATCTGTTTGATGAAAAAATCGCAACGTGTTAAAATCAACATCTGGTTATTTTCATAGTCTGTAAAGCCACGGAAAACTATTTACTAAGCCGTCATTAAGTGTTGAGACATGGTATTTTTGTAACAAGAGCTTATGGTAAATTTCTCATCTTCTGTTTTACCATTATAATTGATATTTTAATTTATATCTTTTTGTATAGCACCAATTATAAGTGATATTGATATTTGATATTATTTTGCACTGAATTTTTAGTTAATAACTAGCATGGATAAACAAATTTTAATTATTTGGTTGACTTATAGAAAGACGTGAAAATCTCCTTAACCATAGATTTTTGCATATTTCCATAAATATGATACTGTTAATATTTCAGTTTAAACATCTGACACCACTGCCACCATTGCTATTGACCAGTCTATTCGAGTGCGGCCTTGAATCAAATTAACTGCGCCAAGTCTGGAAGCTTTTTGTGATATGCTGTATATTCAACTCCATCCTCTGATAAGTATATGCCAGTTTTGAAAGCCAAATTTTTTTTGTGTGTCAATTTTGTTTATATGTGTAGAAGTCAGACCAATCTGATTTTTTTTTTCAGTCCTAGAAAACAGTCAACGCATTGAGAAGCCAGCTGTATGGCTCTACAGTCTACACTACCACCACCACAACCACATTAGACAACATTATCTACTAAACTGAGTTTTTCCTTTATACTAATAAACAAGTTTGTTGATGTCAAATGTATGACCAAAAGCTTGAAACTTTATAAAACCCTAAACAGAAAAAACAATCACTGTTTCTTCTGCTGCTGATAAGGACAAAGATGTGGTGGTGGAGAAGGAAGAGGACTGACAACAGATGTCATGAGTATGTGATAATTTGATTTCTAAATTGTGCCATACAATCACATCAGGAAGGAAACAGGAATATTTTGTTTCTTTGTTTATAACATTTAAAATATTTTCCATATTTTGAAACACAGTAAATTACTGTTTGAGTTTTGAAAATGTTGGCGTTAAGTGTGTATCTTTAACCTAAAAGAGCTAATTTCACTTTATTTCGCTTCTGTTTTTGGAAGCGGAGCTGTCACTATGCTGAATTGGTGCACCTATTGCTCTTGTGCCTTTTATCACAGGGGCGGAAAGTGACAAATTTGTTTGTCAGGTTTTTATTGCTGTTGGTACCCCAGTTAGGGAGATTCACTCTCTATTTGGCTTGTTTACCATTATCACCAAAAGTGAAAGAAAATCTAAAACAGGGAACAGGGGAAACTTAAGAATTGAAGTTGGGAACATTTTTCCGATCATGGTGGCTACCTTGGATTTTCCCTCTCTTTCTGTGGGGGAAGTTAAAAGGAAATCTCTCCAATTGGACACAGATTAAAAAACTGATGGGTTATAATAACTTGCCTCTATTTTTCCAAAATGAGAAATACAGTTTTTTGCTATTGGTGTTGTGTTGGTAAATGTCACTTTGGGTTTGTTGGAAAACCTGCATGTGTGATTCATTTTGTTACAAATCAAAGTTAGGACAAACTTTTCATTATTTGAAGATTCGGATGTATGAATTTCTGAATCATAATAGTAACAAATTTCTACTAATCTGAAATAAATTATAATGAAACAACAAATGTATATGTTTACCTTTTTGTTAATGTTTGAAGCATCCAAAATAAAGTAACATCGTAGTGAATGGTCTGAATTGATTCAGACCCATTTTGTTTTTATGTTGCATTAACATTTTTCTTTATCATAAAAAATGCACTACATATGAACTAGAAACATATTGCAGTAAATACAATTAAGGCTGCTTTCATACTGCTCTGTTGCAAAAATGAGACAAAACACATGCGTTTTTTTCCCACATTTTTGTGTTTCTGGTGATTTTTTTCAATGGAGCAGTGTGAAAGCAGCCTTACCGTATTTCTTGCAATATTATTATTATCAGAATAGGAAGAATTTTTGAGGAAGGTGAAATAAGGGATAGGAAGAAGGGGGGTTAAGATACTGAATTTCAGAAAAATGGGATTGCATATAGTAATCTCAAATTGAAATCTAAAAAGATGCCCCCTCTTAACAAAATTATGAATATCTCTGTTTTTTGAGGCAGTAACAAAACAATGCAAGAGATTGACTTGACAACAACTATTGGTGACAATTTAACCAATCAAGAAAGGAGGGCCTTCAATGAATTACATAGTAGAAAAGAGATTTTGTTAAAGACTGATAAAGATGGTGATGTGGTTCTCCTTACTGAAGGATGTTATGTAGGTTAAATCAAGAGACAACTATAAGATGTGGGGTTTTTTAAGCAAAAAAAAGTGAAAATCTTTTCCCTCTGTTGGCACAGAAATTACATTGGAAATTTCAATGGGCATATATGGAGGGAGTTTTGAAAAAAAATTACTTTGAATACATGAAAGTAATTTCATAATTACTATAATATATCCATATTCTATATACTATCGAAAGTGCATAAAAACAAGGAAACTTCCCCACGGGTATCTGATTATTTTGGCTTTTGGAATGTCCTAATCATAGAATAGGAGATTTATTGACAGGGTGCTAAAAGATTTGATCACATATCTCCCCCTCTATGTCTAGGATAGTAGTGCTCTCCTGAGAATTCTAATTCTTAAATCTGTACAGTTGGAACACTGTCTCGATGTAGAAGCACTATATGTAGAATACTATAATGTTGATTCCTCATAGAGTAAGTATGGACGTATTGGAGTTCTTTTGTGATTGTATTGACCAGATTTGGAGTTCCAGAACGAGTTTATCTTGGACCTTTAGAGATTCAGTTTGGAAAATAATGATTTTCAAGAACATGCCCCTTGGGTGCCTGACCTATAACCCTACCCCACTCCATGCATCCTCAGTTTTTTGTTACTGTCTTGAGGTTATAGACATCTTCTCCTTCACAGAGAAATCACTTTTATCTTAACCATTTTATTCCTTTTATTATATTATCTTGAAATTCTAAAATCAACTCCTCACTGCCCTGTAATTCCAAAAACAGGAGCGGTGGATCCAGACCGGCACAACCCTGTAAACCTTACGAGTCATACCTGGACACCAACGCTGTGGGGAAGGCTTGTAATGTTGCTACGGGCACTGGACCCTGCACGGGCACTTACTTTGGGACTTGTGAGTGTTGCGAGTGCCACGCATTGTAGTGAGCCGCAGGGTGCTATACAGGTCCAGGGCCATAGTCCATCGCTATGGAACCCAGTCCCGTGATGGGTGAAACCTGGACTTTATATACAGTTCAGCATTATGGACAGGTAAGACAGGTTCACCCTGTGTGTTTATGACCATTTCTGCTAATTCCTGTGGTGATATTTGAATTGCATTCACTACAGTGCAAAATTTTCAAATTTGGTGCTAAAACTCAACCACTTGACAATGTATGACATCACACCACAGATTGCAAATTTTACCACCACATTAATCTTGACCCCTTATAAGGTACTCAAGTGATTCTGCATGCTCCTTTACCATGAGGATTCAACTACTGGGTTGCTGCATTCTCCTTCTGGACACGCCTACTCTATATTACGTACCCTACACTGTGAGTACCCAACAGAGTAATTCCCTTACGCATAGCTATGGCAGAGGCCAGGCAAAAGGAAACCATTGCAAAACTGCAGGCGAACATCTGCTCTCCTGAAGGCCAGCACAACACTCAACCTCAGAGTGTTATTAAGTCCCTTAGACTGGAGCAGGAGCTGGCTCCAATCCTGATCTATGCATCCTATTCTAGCTCTTTTGCAACAAGTGGCCTACTTGAAGCAGTTTTCTGCATCTATGTCACAATTCCTTGGACAAATAACCGTTTAACCTCCCTGGCGGTATGATTATTTCAGATTTTTGATGCTGAAAGCAGTACAATTATTTTGCATGGATAGTTGGTGTTTTATATTGTAGGCCTGTAATTCTTAGGAATAACTCACTTAAATCTGTCCAAACAAGAGTCTAGTAGACATCCCATGTATGATAAAGTTTGAAAAATGAAATAATAAATTATAATATAATAAATAACTATAAATAATTATAACAAATAGTAATATAATAATAAAAATTATTCAATAATGTAATCAAATCAAAAACACTGAAATTTGCTCAGTTGCAGAATTGTCACTGTCATTACTTTCAGTGTTTGATGACGGATTTCCCCACAAACCGCTATCGCTCAATTCTGCTAGTGGTTCTAATTTATTATCGCTGTTTTCTAGCTGTTCTAAAAGCACTTTTGACGTAAATGGACATTTTTTGGTTGCTATGGACAATCTCCAGTTTCCTGGCAGAAAGAATAGTATTTATAATATAAAACTGCATGCAGGACACTGGACAAACCACTAGGGACAAAAGGGATGTATAATTATTTGATACAGTACTGTAATCTGTAAGATTACAGTATACTGTATCTATACTGTGTTTTTTACTTTTTGAATTTGGCGCCGAACTCTGTCCCCATGCGTCGCAACGCTCGCAGGGAACGGAGCTCGGCACTGTGAATTAAGCGAGACACAGTAGCTCACAGATTACAGCGGGGAGACATCACAGGATCCAGGGGACAAGGTAAGTAACCTCTACATGGATCCTGCGATGCGATCCCGAGTCTGGCTCGGGGTTACCGCTTTTGGTCCTGAAATTCCACCCTGAGACAGACTCGGGAATACCGCCAGGGAATACAGCCATCTTTACCCTGAGCACAAAAATGCCACACCTCTACTCCTATTCCCTTTTCTCTACCTGATCCCAATCCTCAGATATCAATATGCCAGCCCTAGACAAGGCAGAAACAGAAAAGAATGAAGCAACATGCTTGCTAATGTGGAAAGGCTCATTGCTGCCATCCACAAGCTGTGACATTGTGCAGTTTTATTCTCCTCTGTCTCACCATGCCCCCTTGGGTACAAAGAAAACTGCAAAATCTTTCATAAAATTCCCTGTTCATGAACAGGTAGATGTACTGTCCACATAGCCCGGTTCGGGATTGAGCCCGCACAAATGCCCCATAGCAAGTGGATGGCTATGGGGTAACTCAGAAGGGAGGAGGAACCAGAAGCACCAGCGTGGAACCTCAGAAGAGGAGGTTCAGGCCTGCTCTGTACAAAACCATTGCAGAGAGCAGGTAAGTAAAACATGTTTATTATTTGAAAAAAAAATCTTTACAATCACTTTAAAGGAACATCTCACTGTACCTCTTGAAGATGGGTACAGTGAGTTACATAGGTACAATCTTCTTTCAAAGATTCTGTAGATAGAAAGTTTGAGGCTTTTAAAGGCTGTCTTTACTTTAGCAGACCCAGCCAAAACCAGTTCTTGCTGCAATTTCAGTATGTCAAACTGCAGCTATCTGGACTAGGGCAATGAACAATCAACATGACCCTGTTTTTTAGGATCAAACTTTAACAGAACAATTACAGCAACTATCTTCTGCTGTACTTTTTGGTGTGGATGCCCCAGAACAAATCATGAGAAAAAAATTCCATAATTGCTCTAATCTCCATTCAGATGCAAAGAATCTTTTGGTTAAAAGCCTGGACAGCTGAAGCTGCCTTTAAAAAGCACCTTACGCAAGGAAATCTGCAAGGTCAGTAATTGTCTCCCTGAAACAAGGGCAATGCATAGCATCCATTGACATCCAGTATGCTTATTTGCATGTTCCCATTAATCCACCTCATCAGCACTTTACGTGCTTTGCAATGCCTTTTTAATGTAGATACCTCTTTGGAGAGGCACTTGACCAATAAATCAAAGGTGTCACGTGGGAAAGTTTTACTCCGACAGCCAATGCTGGATGTAGACCTCAAAGTGGCCGTGGCACTTCAAGTTCCGGGGTCCCTAAACATAGAAATTTAGGTATATGACAGAAATTGGGGCTGGTACTGTTGCCTGACACCCTCCAACATTTTTCAAACTTTTCTCTTATCCCACCCACATGTCTCTTGTAAAAAAAGGCAATAAATTCACAGTCATGTCATGCAGATGTCATCACCCTTCTGCCAAGAGGTATCCCAATAGGTCAGTTTCTCTGTATACAGTGAAATTGTTTCGATATGACTGATTTTTGAAAAACAGGCAAAGGATCTTAATAAAGATTTAAATCAAAGGTTTAAAATCATAAAATTCTAAAAGAAGGAAGAAGAGAATGAAAATCATCCCAGAATAATTACCAGATTTGGCTCACACTGGAAACATCTACAAACATTACTTAAAGTCTTTGTATTGGCACAAGTTTTATACATAGAATGCATGAAGGTAAAAACCTTCTGTGTGCAGCAGCCCCCCCCAGCCCTCCTTAATACTTACCTGAGCCCCCTCTCAATCCAGTGATGTCCATGAGAGCCTTGGCTCTCCGGGGACTCACACTCCTGATTGGCTTTTGGCTGCAAAAGAAGCCATGGGTTCCCACTTCTGTCAATCACAGCCAGTGAGCTAATCAGGAGATGGAGGGGGTGAGGCCAAGCCGCATCACAGTGTGTGAATGAACACACAGAGCCGTGGCTCGGGAGCGCTCCTGCTTGGGTGCCCCCACAGCAAACTGCTTGCTGTGTGGGCACCCGGCAGGAGGGAAGGGCCGGGAATGCCAACGTGGGACCCAGTGGTGGCTGGTGCTCAAAATTTTTGAGGGGGCGCAAACAAACTGGAACATTCTGAAGAAAAAATCAATCACAGCCACTGTGTCATCAAAATGCAGCCACTGTGTCATCAAAACGCAGCCACTGTGTCATCAAAACGCATCCACTGTGCTATCAAAACGCATCCACTGTGTCATCAAAACGCATCCACTGTGTCAACAAAATGCAGCCACTGTGTCATCAAAACGCAGCCACTGTGTCATCAAAACGCATCCACTGTGTCATCAAAACGCAGTCACTGTGTCATCAAAACGCAGCCACTGTGTCATCAAAACGCATCCACTGTGTCATCAAAACGCATCCACTGTGTCATCAAAATACAGCCACTGTGTTATCAAAACGCGTCCACTGTTATCAAAACGCATCCACTGTGTCATCAAAACGCATCCACTGTGTCCACTGATCCCAGACACCATGACTGTCTCCTTAATAGCAGCCAGCATCTCTTTGAACAAGGGGGGGAGGGGGGCAAGTTATCTAGGAAGGATACTCACAGTGATTTGGGGGGCTGGAAGAGGATGCTGTATGAGCTAGGGGCCAGCTAGAAGATTTGTGCTAGAAGGGATTTCTAATTTTATATTCAACCCCCCTTCTAGCACAAATCCTCTCTGCTCCCAAAGTGGCCCCTAGCTCATACAGCATCCTCTTCCAGCCCCCCAAATCACTGTGAGTATGTTTCTTTGATAACTTGCCCCCTTCCCCTGCAAGTGTCATATTCAGACCTCAGATCAGCACGTCCTGTTGATGCTGTGTCCATTCTCCTCCTCCTCTGTCTCTGTCTGTGTAAAGGAAGGCACTCGGAGGTGTCTTCAGTCTGTGTGTTAGTGTGAGATAGGAGGGGGGATGGGGAAGAGAGGGACAGATGCAGCTGTGCTGTGCTGGAGCTCACCCTCCTTGTGGCCGCTACATAAACCAGACCGGAACCCGTCCCTCATGCTGAGTAGCGGCGTGCTCTCTTACCTTCCTCCTGCAGCTCTGCTCGGGCCGAAGAACGGAGCTGCCGACGTCACTTCCGGCTTTCGTCTGTTTCACGAAACCCGGAAGTGACCTCGAGATTTGAAAAACAATGCTCCGGCCCGTGGAATCACACTGATTTTACAGGCGGAAGCTACTCGGCAAATGTGTGTTGACAAATTTTCCGAGCGTACACAATTCCGTCGCACAAAAGTCCAAAGTACAAACACGCATGCTCGGAAGCGAGGATGAGCCGAAAGCGGTCGGTCTTGTAAACTAGAGTTCGTAATGGAGAATTAACATTTGTGACGTGGCAAAGTATGTAATCTCCAAATGCAGCACACAATTCTCTTCTTCTTTAATGGCATAATAATGAAGCTGCTTTGCTGGTGATACTGATAGAGTTATTGCAAACAAATTTTCAAAGGATTTTTTTTCTAGTGATATCAAGAATAATATTATTATGCTTTTTTATTTGGGCAACTTACTACAACACCATTATCCCGTTGTTTTTAGATGAAAGATACAACTATGTTGGTGTCCCTTGTCAATTTTACATTGTATTTTTTAAAATGTAACTGCCTACTTCCAAACTGTCATTTGAAGTAAAACACGTAGCCAAGTATTACTCTACACATTTTTTTTATTGTGAATTAAAAAAAGAAAACAAATAAAATTAGACATGCTATCTGCCAAAAGAACTTAACAAAAAAGGGCATTCTATGCATCCAAAAATATAAAAAATATACCAAATCAAATCATTATTCAACCAAAAAAATAATGTCAAAGCAATAACTCCAAGGCCAATAATAAATAACACGTTATCTCCTCCGATTCCGCAACATGTCTGGTTGACGAACGGCCGTTCAGAAACGAACTGAAAAGCATGGAATGAAAAGCGCAAACTGAAAAATACCAAATGAAAAGCGTGAAAGGAAAAGCGCTAAATGAAAAGCGAGAAAAGCGCAAATCAACACACACCAAACTTCTACTAACACGAAATTAGCAGAAGGAGCCCAAAGAGTGGCGCTAAAGAGCTGAAAAACCACGTTGTACATCTAGTACATCACTATGTTCGTAATTGTTGGCCAACAATTGTGTGCCCTTCAGACAAAATTCCACAATTTTGTTGGCCAACAATCCGATCGTGTGTGCGAGGCTTTATAACTATACAGTGAAGTCAAACTACACAAGCTGTTTAGACAGCTAAACCTTAGGTTACAGGAATATTTTAGGGATATTAAAAAGAAATAGTTTTCTAATCCTGTTGTAGAACACTTAAAGCAGGACCATGAGGGGAGAGCTGAAGGAGTTAAAGTTACGGGTATCTATATCTATAGATTTAACATTTCCCAGTACAGGGGAGATTATGATAGACTGTTATACCGCGTACACACGGTCGGACTTTTCGTCTACAAAAGTCCGACGGACGCCGATGGACTAAAGCTGGCTGACAATCCGATCGTGTGTGGGCTTCCCCGGACTTTCAGTGGACTTTCAGCGGACTTTTCCAGCCTCAAATCTGACGGACTTTAGATTTGAAACATGCTTCAAATCTTTACGTCATAACTACGCCGGACCCAGAAATCCGCTCGTCTGTGTGCTAGTCCGACAGACAAAAACCCACGCTAGGGCAGCTATTGGCTACTGGCTATCAACTTCCTTATTTTAGTCCGGTGTACGTCATCACGTACGAATCCGTCGGACTTTTGTGTGATCGTATGTAGGCAAGTCCGTTTGTAAGAAAGTCTGCCGCAAGTCCGCCAAAAGTCCGCCAAAAGTCCGTCGAAAGTCTGTCGGACAGGCTGTCGGACTTTTGTAGACGAAAAGTCCGACCATGTGTACGCGGCATTACCAACAGAGCTGCACAGATAATCAGGGAAACTAACAAGCTTTGGTTCAGGGAATCCACAAAGTGTGATAACAACTATTTGTTTCTTTAGGCGGGTGTCACCATAAAGCTATATACAATACTACTAACAAGAAAAAGATATTTGTGAAAAGTGACACCTACTTGGGGCTACCCAATCCTTTATTGAAAAAAATAAAACACACTCTATTCACAAAGTGGTATTGTTCCCCTTAAAAAATGTGGTAAAATACCGCACAGCATTTTTCAAAAAGTTCTTTGACATTCACAAAAAGACGCTACTAAAATACTGCATGAGTCATTTTATGAAGTCTTGCGGTATTTTAGTAGTGAAAACATGAATTATTTTACATTAATAAATAGGCATTGTTAAGAGGCGGGTGGCCGCCTGCTCCTTAACAACCAGTAAACCTCATGGTTGTTAAGGAGCGGGCAGCCGCTGCGTCCTTAACACCCAACTGATAGCCGCTTAAAAAAAAAAATTGCCAGCAGTAAAGAAATCGTGAAAAAAATGGTGTGGGGTCCCCCCCAAATGCATACCAGGCCCTTCAGATCTGGTATGGATTTTGAGGGGAAACCCCACACCAAAATTAAACCCTATCAAAGCATGCAGCCCAGGAGGTCAGGAAAGGGAGGGGATGAGTGCCCCCACCACCCCGAACCATACCAGGCCACATGCCCTCATAGTAGAGGGTGCTTCAAAGCATGTTGTCCCCATGTTGAGGGGGAAAAGGGCCTCTTCCCCACAACCCTGGCCGGTGGTTGTGGGAATCTGCGGGTAGGGGGCTTATCAGAATCTGGAAGCCCCCTTTAACAAGGGGGCCCCCAGATCCTGGCCCCTCCAGGTGAATGAGTATGGGGTACATAATACCCCTACTTATTCACCTCCAAAAAATGTGTAGTATATATAAAGACAATAGACAGTTTTTGACAAGAAGTCCTTTATTGAAAAAAAAAAATGTCCTCCCGATGTAGATTCATTGTTAATCATGACGCCCTGCCACCACCGCCACAGTTAAGTAAAAGCAGCACACAGTACACATATTACACATTGTTAGGCACACAGTCAACCCTTAACAACTGCAAATTTTAATTTCTTGGTTGAGTCATAAGACATGGCGTTCCACAATGCAAATGGATATAATGTATAGGTGCTCACAAACCTGAATATACACAGCACGCAAATGTGCTAATGTTTTCATTAAAAAAAAAAAAACAAGTAAATGTATGAAGCTAAGAGTTATGGATGGGGTTTGCACAAAACAGTAATTTACAGAGCATATATGTATACAGTTTTATGATATGAAGATGCACAATTTCCTTGGTGTGGAGATCATTGGAAGATTTGCATCCTGAATGTCTATATTAAATCATGAAAGATTTCTGATTTAAAGATTATGTTGGACCTACTTGGATGATAGTCCCGATCATCCTTAGAAACTATATATTGCAGCCCTTTATTGTTGTGACCACTGAGAATGGAAACTCAGGATTTGGTTTAATGTAGAGCTACAGTAAGTGAGCTATAAATAGGACTTTGAAGAAATGATAGTGAAAGTATCCTCCAATTAAAACAATAAGATACAGTAAAGTGTGGAAAATATATTTCATCTCCATTCTTGAATATCAAGGCCTACAGCCAGAAGTTTGACACACACTGACACACATGGTGAAGGGCTACAGCTACCAGCAGGTTTGGTAGCAGTCCTATCCAAGAAGATGTGAGGCGAGGACTGGTTCCATTTGGCAGCAAACACACAGCCAATCGTAGTCCTCCTTACAGCCCGCAAAAGGGAATGGTACACTTTGGTGGTAGTTCTAAGCTATAAGTGCTCAGTATAAATTTGATTGGCACTCCCTCAACATTCTTCCATTCATAGAACTGAGACAAGTGCAATGCCCTTTAGTACAAGGGCTCCCAGAAACACAGGACACATCTCCGTTTCATGACATGTGAAAGCTATTTTACTTCTCTCACCTGCGAATGCTAAGGTGTCAGAAGGAAAATTCAAAATCACATAAGTGCAATAAACTGCATTTTATAGGTATTTAGGAACAGTATATATGCAAAATATAAGAAGCTCAACACTGTTGGACTTGGGTTCTTTCATTAACATGCATCCAGGAATAGGGCTTTGGCACCACAATTACTAGGGGGTATAATAAGGGGGGTCCTCTTCAGATAAGTGAGCAGAGGATTACAAAGCGAGTTCCACTTTTTTAATGTAGAAAACCTCTTCAAATTTTAACTGCTGAACACATGAATTATAGACAATAACAGACAGCCTATTAAACACATCAGTCACATAAATTTAACATTGTACATGCACGGAATAACAGATATTAACTGCAGCACGTACCCAATACTAAAATGTAACCATTGTTATTTGTGCTTGGGAGACCGTGAAGCAGATGCATGAAGAGCACTTTTTGTACGTATTCAGTCTTCTGTACATTATCAAAGTGACTGCTTGAGAGCAGACAAAAACTGTTCTTTGTTAAAAAAAAAAGGCATGTACCCTTCACCCCTACAATGAGTTGATCTTCTATGTGATTAATTGATTGTTCATATTATATGTTATGCTTGTTTTGCTTCACAAAGCATTAAGGTGAACATACAGGAGATAATTAAATGTGCATTGACAGGTCAGGAACCTGCAATGAGAGAGCATAAAGATTTGGTTATCATGCTGATCCAGTAGCTTCAGTACCTTATTATTATTATTATTATACAGGATTTATATAGCGCCAACAGTTTATGCAGGGAGACAATACAGTTATAATACAATAGGATACAGGAGGATTAAGAGGGCCCTGCTCAGAAGAGCTTACAATCTAATAGGGTGGGGCAGGTGGTACAAAAGGTTGTAACTGTGGGGAATGAGCTGATGGAAGTGGTAAAAGATTAGTTAGAGATGTTATAGGCTTTCCTGAAGAGATGAGTTTTCAGGGATTGCCTGAAGGTAGCAAGAGTAGGGGATAGCCGGACAGGTGGAGGTAGCGAGTTCCAGAGGATGGGAGAGGCTCTGGAGAAATCCTGGAGACGAGCATGAGAGGAGGAGACGAGAGAGCTTGAGAGTAGGAGGTCTTGAGAAGAGCAGAGAGGACAATTTGGGTGATATTTGGAGACAAGATTGGTGATGTAGCTCGGGGCAGAGTTGTGAATGGCTTTGTGAGATGGCTTTGCGCTGGGTGATTGGGAGCCAGTGTAGGGATTGGAGGAGGGGGTTGGCAGATACTGAGCGTTTGGTAAGGTGGATAAGTCTGGCAGCAGCATTCATGATAGACTGAAGAGGGGATAGCCTATGGAGAGGCAGGCCAATGAGAAGGGAGTTGCAATAGTCAAGGCGAGAGATAACAAGGGAGTGAATGAACAGGTAATTGGTCATGGAGAGTACAGCTAGATAATAGCACCAATCCCCAAATTGACATAGAAACAATAGGAAGGTGGAATTGGGATTTTAGGTGGTGCAAATAATATTGTCAAATACATTCAGTAAAAAAGGATTTATTTCTTATTTTGAAAAGCAAAACAAAAAATATATAAAAACAAATGCCACAGGCATGTACAATACTGATATTACGATGTTATACTGGACAGCGTGATAGAAAATCCTGACATTTTTCGCCCATAGATCGGGCTTCTTCAGGGGAGCTGTCTTATGGAAGTACAGGCCTTCTAAAAAAGACAACAAGTAACAAACAACAAATACAAGAAAATAAATAATAAGTGACTGAATACTAATAGAGAATATAATAAGCATATTACATATTTTTGAAAAGTTGGAGTGAAGGCAAAAATATGAAAAACATAAAATGTACACTATAATCAAATATGCACCTGTGTCTCCACTCCCAGGGCAATGCTTCTAGCCCAGTTCACCCAGAAAATGGGGTGTAGGTCCCACCGCCGTCTCCTCAGAGGCTAACAATGCATGTCGGTATCACAAGCAACTGGGGGTCACAGAGGGAACAAAAGGACCAGCTGAAAATAGTATACAATGGGTCAAATGAGTAAAAAAGAGGAGTATATAGTAAAAATATTATATCGATTTAATAACAAGAAAAATAAGCTTACAATGTGGACCCAAAAGGAACTTGAAAACCAAGGGACTTGGAAAGGCTACATAACATGCTGTTATGTAGCCTTTCCAAGTCCCTTGGTTTTCAAGATCCAAGACTATGACTCGTTTTAAAGCTCAACACATGCAAATATCAAGAATACACCTCAGGAACAATGATAGACAATTCATTTATTTTATGCAATTGAGTACTGCCCGTGATACTTATTTTATTTGCACTGATACAATTTTTAAGGACAAGCTTTCGGGGTATGTCCCCTCCTTCAAGGTCCAAGCAGTACTGATTCATAAAAGTTTTAGCAGAATGTTAAAATAAGAGACAATCTCTGAGGGAAAGGAAAAAAACTAACAAAAACAAACACACACATAAATGTACACAGCAATTGTATTAAAAAAAGCATAGATAGTGAGAGAAGACAGAGGGAGAGCTATAGACTGGGGTAGGGGAATGACAGTTACAGAGGGGTTCATAAAACTGTTGGATAATAAGTGAGAAAACCCATATCAAAATTCAGGCCGTTATTTTTGGTGTCAAATAGAATTATCATGGGAATGCAGGCCGCACCTACAATATCCGAATACCATAAAGTCCAATACCTATTTAAATAATGATACATAACAACTTGTTGGCAAAAAACTGGCCGCGGCACGTTTAATGGTGTATTTAAATCAATAAACAATAATAACAACATCTTGATTTCAAACAATAAACTTAAAACAGCTCAGTCTTAAAGGACTCGAGCATACAGAATATTTATAACCAAAGTCCCCCCTACAAATATGAAGGGTGACAGACCACATAACGTGCTTAGCGACTAGGGAGGGAGGGTGGGGAGCTTGTTGCACCGACGCTGACTAGCTGACACTGGCGGAAATATTCCTGTAAGAGGGTCCTATATATAATAAGCCCCTTTCCAGAACATTCCAAGGGGTCACATGACATTCTGGGAAAATCCCAAATGTCATGTGATCATGTTTTCCCTCCCCCAATCCCATTTAAAATTTCTTAAAGGGACCTTATCCCTTATATAATAAATACATATATATATATTTTTTTATTTTTTACAAGAAGGAGGGCGACCACATGCCCATGCTGTCAAGCTTAAAGCCTTAAGCCTTCTTAGTCCATTCTTAGTTCAAAGGTTTTCCTTTTCTGAATAATTTCGAAATTTCCTTTAAGAACCGAGACATTGAGGTCTTCCATAGTGTGGTCCACAGGTGTTCATAAACTATCTTCTTTATGTTCCTTGATGGTATGTCTGTGCAAATTCATCCCTGTTTGCAACTTCTGTCCTTTTTCACCAACATAAGATCCTTTGCTGCATCTTTTGCATTGGATGAGATACACAACACTACTGGAGGTGCAGTTGTATGATCCCGTGATACTGAAGGTCCCTTTTGTATGTGTGACACTTTTAGATAGATTGATTTGGTTGCACAGTTTGCAGTGTTTTTTTTATTGCAGAGGTACACAGTTATTTTTTTTTCTCTTTGTATTGGAGGAGATGTTCTCTTCGGGTTTTCAAGGCTGTGTTTATGCTGTTGTTGTTGGTTTTGTCTTCGTAACCTTTCTTATGGAAGGAGTCTGCTAGTGTTCTGAGATGTTTATTTCTGTCTTATGAACATATTCAGTGATATCTTGGCCTGGCTGTGTTTAGTGTGTTGGGGTTGTAAACTGGAACTATGGAGATAGTTGCATCGGTCAGTCGGTTTCCTGTATATCGAAGTGTGAAGCTTGTCATCCCTGATATCAAACTATATAGAGTAACTATAACTAAGAATGATAGTTTTATTTGACACAAAAAATAACGGCCTGAATTTAGATATGGGTTTTTCCACTCATTATCCAACAGTTTTATGACCCCCTCTGTGACTGTCACCTCCCCCCCTTCTCTTCCCCACTCTATAGCTCTCCCTCTGTTTTATCTCACTATTGTTTCTGTTGCAAGTGCACTAATACGACTACAATTACCTCAAGCATTTATTTCATAACATTTTATTCCAGTTGGGCCTGAAACACTCCCTTGTATAAGAAGTTAAAAGGCTTAGTTATCAACTTATGTGGGCTTTCATTAATCTACAGCATGTATCTGTTTTATCAGATACCTCAAATGCGTATGTGTTTTGAAGGTCTCGCCTGCATCTTCAAGACATGGGCATTAATTTATTTTAGAAGATTATATTGATCATTTCCACATTTATGTTGGGAATTTGTAGGTAAATTTACATAGTCAGAACTTTTTATCAAAATGTATGTATACGCTTCTTTAGACAGATTCCTATTCCTATACCGAAAACCAAACTAGAAACTATTGTTCTCGCTTTTGTATGGGTTGCCAAAGAGGCTCTGCAGCTTTCCCTATCTTGGGAAGGCCTTGCTCTTCCCAACCTCAAACTATAATATTGGATGGCTGTGCTGGGTACGGTACAATGGTGATTTTTTTCAGTTCAAAGACAATCCTGTGGTGAATCTTGAAGCAAACTATTTAGGACGGACAGGAAAAAAAATAGTATTCCACTTTAATCACAAGCTGTTGGCTGCAGTAGCAGCTATCAGCCTGTGTGGGTTTTGTTCAGCCAGCTCCCGGCTTCAGAGTGAAAGTGATGCAGAAGCTCCATAGCTGGCGATCACTTTCACATAGCCGGCAGCGTGGTGCTCCCCCCTCCCACCCGGGAACACAGCCGATGGCTGGGGGAGAGAGATTGCAGTGAGACCAAGGTAAGTCCACGCTGCGATCTCACATGTCAGATGCACCCTTTCCTGGCCAGCACAGCCAGGAGACACATCTAAAGCCTCGTACACACGATCTGATTTTTCCGCAGACAAAACCTTGCGTTGGCCCCAAGTTTGTCTTGCATACAAACAGCACACAATTGTCGATCAACAAACATGAACGTAGTGACGTACTATGTGGTTTTTCCACTCTTTAGTGCCACCCTTCGGGCTTCCTCTGCAAATTTCACGTTAGTAGAAGTTTGGTGAGTGTTGATTCGCACTTTTCATTTTGCACTTTTCAGTTAGTTTTTGAATGGCCGTTCGTCAACCAGCCATGTTGTGGAATCGGAGGAGATCACGTTTTATTTATTATTGGTCTCGGAGTTATTGCTTTGACCCAAGTCCGGCCCAGGAACAGGAGGAGGAGGATTTCTTGGACCAAAAATCTGGTGCTTTATTAATCGTGACCAATTACGTCATATGCCTTTGCTGCGGGAGCTTCAGCAAAATAATCCAGATGATTTTTGGAATTACCTCCGGATGACGAACTCCTGCTTTCACCAACTCTTGGCATTGTTGACCCCCTATATTAAGAAGCAGGACACATGCATGATGCTTTTATTTTATTTTTTGGTTGAATAATTATTTGATTTGGTATATTTTCTATATTTTTGGATGCATAGAATGCACTTTTTGGTTACGTTCTATTGGCAGATAGCATGTCTAAGTTTATTTGTTTTCCTTTTTTTAATGAACAATAAAAAAAATGTGGAGAATAATACTTGGCTATGTGTTTTACTTCAAATGACAGTTTGGGAGTAGGCAGTTACATTCTAAAAAATACAATGTAAAATTAACAAGGGACATCAACATAGTTGTATCTTTGATCATAAAAACTACGGGATAATGGTGTTGTGGTAACTTGCAAAAAAAAAAAACAAGTATAATAATATTATTCTTGATATCACTAGAAAAAAAAATCCTTTGAACATTTGTTTGCAATAAATCCATCAGTATCACCAGCAAAGCAGCTTCATTATTATCCCATTAAAGAAGAAGAGAATGAGCTCTGCATTTTGAGATTTCATAATTTGCCACGTCACGAATGTTAATTCTCCATTACGAACACTAGTTTACAAGACCTTCCGAGCATGCGTGTTTGTACTTTGGACTTTTGTCCGACGGACTTGTGTACACATGCTCGGAAAATCCGACAACAGACATTTGTCCGCGGAAAATTTTAAAGCCTGTCATCCAACATTTGTCCACGGAAAATCCCACAACAATTGTCCAATGGAGCGAACGGCCTGTCATCACACAATTCCTGTTGGAAAATCCAATCGTGTGTACGAGGCTTTACAAAGCTGAACTGTGCTTGTTAGATGGTGTGAAGGGCAGGGGAGATACTGGGGTCTATTAGACCCCTAATGTCTCGATAAAGAGCATCTGTCACCTGCCCAATGTTATCACATAGGGTTTTTAATAATCCCTTGTGATAGCAATCAAGTAAAAATACATTTAAAAATAGAAGAAAAAAGTTTAAAAATAATAAAATTATAAAAAAATATAAAAAGAAAAAATTGCTGAAAACCCCTATAGCCCCTCACACCAGCACAAGCGCAAATGCAAGCCCAGGGTGTGCACACGCATTTAAACTGCAGTCGCATACGTGTGACATATCACTGCGAATGTCACAGTGAGGACAATAATTCTAGGACAAGAGATCCTAGTTAACTCTAACTGATGAGCTGTGAAGACTTTTAAAGCATCACCTATAGGGATTTTCGGGCACCATTGTTTTTGGCAATATCGCAGGCAGGCAAAGGCGGTGCCGGAGCGTGTTGTGTGATGTCATGGTGCAAGGGACCCGAGCAGAGCAGAGCAGACGGAGCCTCGTATGCAGGTCTGCAGGAGGGGAACAAGGAAAACCGGGAGCGGGACTGTCAGTGCTCTTTGGACTGGAGTGGACTAAAGGGACCATGTGGCATAGAGAGAGACTGTCACTGTGACTTAGGAGGGGACGTGTCATGTTGTTGAGGTGTCACACTGCTGTCAGTGTCACTGTGAGAGTCAATTTCATGTGTGTGCCTGCTCACTCTAATTTCTTGCCCTCCTGAGTCCCTGACTTACTACTACTAATGCTACTTACTTACTATATCGAAAATAAAAAAAGAAATGTTTTTTGCCTTAATATATACCCTACAATACTCCTGTTTAGCATCTTTCAGTATGTATTTGCGTGCATATGCATTCGCGCAATTTTCATGCAAATTCACACACACATTCGGTAACTTATTCTCACATTTTTGTTCTGCACAATATGTAAATGGGCATTTGCGCACATTTGTGCGCAATCGCGTGAATTTGCACGCATTTGCCGTAAATTACTGACCAAAAATGGTGATTTTGAAATATTTTTTTTTTTACTGAAGAATGCACGGCGCTTGTTTACGCGCCTGTGTGCATAGGCATGTTACAATTAATGGCCTGTATTTGAGCTCAGTAAAAAAAAAGCTGTACTGAGCTTTTTCAAGCTGCAGTGTGCAAGAGGCCTTAATCACATTGCTGGTTGCATAGTGTTTGTAGCCTAAAAACTGTAATTTTGTAACTCATGGAAATGCCAATAAAAACGTGGCTGTGTCAGTAAATTTTGGGTGTCGGGTCAGTCAATTTCAATCTGGTAGGTTGGCAACACTTCCGGTAATCCATTTTTTATATTCTATTTTTTACAGCAAGATGTTATCAAATAACTGTAATTTCTTCATCTTTATTACATAAATGTTAAGATTGCAGATTGGTGGTGCTGTAGGCATTCCATGAAAACATATGATGCCTGATCTTAGCCACCTATGGCACAAAGTCACATTCAGGTTTTAGCTCCATCTAGCCCACATGGTAATTTTTGTGTCACTTCTGGTTTTCTTCCATCATTGCATCAGCATGTACTGTGTGTGAATCTGTTCTTATCAATGGAAAAACAATGAAAACAATGCTTTAATCACATTAAAAAACAAATCTGATTATTTTCTAAACTTCAGAATACGGTAACAGAATGATGTATTCCGGTGGGCATTGTCCTGAACAGGAAGAAAGACTACTCTCCAATGACACAGGCAGTTGGGATTTGTTGCTCATCATATTTTATCCCATAACAAGTTTAATCTTCTCCCTGGATTGCAAGAGCCGATTTGTATATATCCAACAAAAGAAATTCCCTTTGGTTATCACAATTGACCCTAAATAAATGACACAACAGGAAGTGGAAAATATGATGTTCTGTGTAATTCAGCAGGATTAAGAGATTTCTGACCTATTCTCTTTTATTCATGAAACGTGTTTCCTTCTGATGTTCAAAAAGTTTGTACGTCAACATCTAAATCCCACTTGCATTCTGCAGAGGATCATCATTTATTGTTTCATGGTTTACTCATAGGAGAATATACTTTGCCTTGTGGCAGATCTAATTCAGTTCCACTAAAAACATGTTGAGCCACTACGGTAAGGGACAAACAATTCACAATTTGTCAAAAATAGTTAAAATCTATTAAACCTTTTACCAGATGTTAATATTTATACGGAATGCATTGATTGAAAAGAGGATTGCTTTCCCTATTATAAACTTGCACCGCAGGTAGGTATAAAATTAACATATCAGACACAGATAGACTCAATTCAATTTAAAGTATATGTAAACCTAATCTTTAAAATGTTATCTAAGAATTAACATATTCATTTAATATTAAAATAATTTATAATATATTTACATTTGCAGCTTTCAATAAAGTATTACCTTGTTACCTTGTGATCCTGCCACGAAGGTCCTTGTTCAGGCACTCTGTCCCTGCCTCCCATTTGTACTCTTTTGCCATGTCACTTGGGTTTGTGGAGACTAAAGCCTTGTACACACGGTACGATTGTTGGCAGGGGATTGTCTGTTGACAGACTGTTGTCCTAAAATCTTACCGTTAGTACGCTCCTTTTGACAATTGTTGTCCAACTTTCGGCCAACAAATTTTGGATGACAGGCTAGTAAATTTTCGGCGCGTCTGGTCAGTACACAAATCCGTCACACAAAAGTCGAAAGTACAAACACGTATGCTCGGAATCAATGCTCACCAAACAAGAAAAAAGGGGGGAAAAAACTGTGCATAGGTGAAATAAAACAATGTGAAATATGAAGCTGCAATTCCTCTATGTACACAAACACAGCAGAGATCAAAAATTGGAAATAACCGAATCGCGCTTGAAGGGACCAGTAACCATACATATGATCACCAGTGCACAATAATAATCAATATGTGAATAAACACAATGTGATGAAATAAAACACAAAATAAAGGGAATAAGACAAATTGACAATTGATAGTCCATCAAAGGTGCATTACTGATTTTCAACAATGAAAACAAAAGTTTATGTGTATATAGTTCATATAAATCACCCAAGTGAAAACATCAGAATAATCTGATATTCCTGCTGTATAGGTAAACGTGCTTGATCCACCACCATGTATAAAGACTGGCCGCTTACCAGAAATTCGTGACCCCCCACTACAGAGGGTCAAAAGAAGCTTGTTTGTAAATAGTGATCCGGATCATGATGGCAGCAGGTAACCTACCCGCTGGGAGGCGTTCATCCTGAGTCTCATATGTGATGCTGCCGGGCTAGTTTCTGAGTGCGGAGATCCCACCGGTAACCCCGAGGCCCCGCCCACACAGGTGGCACCAGCACTTTCTGGGGAAAGTCCAGAGAAGAGCCTGCGGGGTCGGAGACTCAGGATGAATGCCTCCCAGAAGGTAGGTTACCTGCTGCCATCATGATCCGGATCACTATTTACAAACAAGCTTCTTTTGACCCTCTGTAGTGAGGGGTCACGAATTTATGGTAAGCGGCCAGTCTTTATCCATGGTGGTGGATCAAGCATGTTTACCTATACAGCAGGAATATCAAATTATTCTGATGTTTTCACTGGGGTGATTTATATGAACTATATACACATGAACTTTTGTTTTCATTGTTGCAAACAAGAAATTAGCAGAAGGGGCCCAAAGGGTGGCGCTCAAGAGCTGAAATTCCTTGTAGTACATCCCTACGTTCGTGTTTGTGGCCTGACAACTGTGTGCCGTTAGTATGCAAGACAAGATCCTGGCACACGCCCTTTTGACAAAAATCAGATGCTCGGTTGGCCAACAATCGTACCGTGTGTACGAGGCTTTAAGGTTTGACCTCATGTTATATGGTTTTGGTACATCTGCAGAAAATCTAATAGTGTGTATGGGACCTAAAGCCTTGTACACACGGTATGATTGTTGGCCAACCGAGCGTCTGATTTTTGTCAAAAGGGCGTGTGCCAGGATCTTGTCTTGAATACTAACAGTACATAATTGTCGTGCCACAAACACGAACGTTGTGACGTACTACGAGGAATTTCAGCTCTTGAGCGCCACCCTTTGGGCTCCTTCTGCTAATTTCATGTTTGGTGAGCATTGATTCCGAGCATGCGTGTTTGTACTTTTGACTTTTGTGTGACGGATTTGTGTACTGACCATACGAAAATCTGACATCAAACTGTTGTCCGCCAAAAGTTTACTAGCCTGCCATCCAACATTTGTTGGCCGAAAATTGGACAACAATTGTTAAAAGGAGCGCACTAACGTCAAGATTTTAGGACAACAGTCCGTCAACAGACAATCCCCTGCCAGCAATCGTACCGTGTGTACGAGGCTTTAGGGTGGCCGTTTCAGCACACCTTTGATTTACTAAATCAAAAACTGGAAAGTGCAAAATCTGGTGCAGCTGTGCATGGTAGCCATCAGCTTCTAACTTCAGCTTGTTCAATTAGGCTTTGATAAAAAAAAAAAAGCTGGAAGCTGATTGGTTTCTATGCAGAGCTGCACCAGATTTTGCACTCTCATGTTTTAGTAAATCAACCTAGTCTACTGTTATTACCATCAGGAAATCCACCCCGAGGAATGCCATGCAGCCATTCCTTGGTCACATGCATGTAGGTAGGAAGTAGCTGCAAAGAGGCTACTGGAGATCAGCAGCATTTACATATAATAAAAACATGAAAAAGGTGAGGACAATATTTTATAATAAAAATTGCATTGGTTTATAATACTCAATTATTTAAAGCAGAACTAAACCCATCGATTTAGAGTAACAAAAATGTGTTGCACTGTCCCTTTGATTGTTTCATAAAAACATTACCTAATCACAAAAAAGAACAACAATCAAAGTAAACAAGAGTTGTAAAATTAGCAATGTGTCATTTAGTATTAATAAAGTCTGAAGTGCATGAGTCCAAATGTATCCAAAGTCCACCAATTAGTGAGGGTAGTTCTTCTCAAATCAAACCACCCTGGTACCAGCCACCAAAGATCCACACAGCCGCTTACCAGAAACTTATGAGCAATATTATGAGAGGCTTGTCTGAGCAATGTATTTAATGGAAACTGAAAGCAGGGCAGCCTGGAAGTGCGGAGTGTTATGCCAGGGATTGATTACCATCACCATCCATCCTCTGGGGTTTTGTCCCTTAAGCGCTGTTAGACCTCTTTGTGTTTGAGGTCTACGTTTCTGAAAAGCCACTGTGTGGCTTTTGAACAACCCTCACTAATTGGTGAACTTTGGATACATTTGGAATTCATGAACTTGGGACTTCATGAATGCTCAATGACACATTAATATGAGGATTGCTAACTTTACAATTTTTATTCACTTTGATTGCTGTTCTTTATTTTTGTGATTGAGTAATGTTTATATGAGCCACTTAAGGGGACAGCACAACACATTTTTGTTACTCTATTAGGTTATATTTACAGTCATGGCCAAAAATATTGGCACCCCTGCATTTCTATCAGATAATGCACCACTTCTCCCAGAAAATTGTTGCAATTACAAATGTTCATGTATTTTGTTTGTATTGGTATGACACAAAAAAGTGGAGAAACGAAAAGCCAAATCTGACACATTCCACGCAAAACTTATTGACACCTTCTCAAATTTGTAATGAATAATTGCATTTCAAGTTTGTGATGCTCCTGTAATTTGTAATCAAACTCACTTGTATCAATTTACAAGTGCTGACAATATAGAAATCACACCGACAACCAGTTAAAATGGTGAAAAATTGACTCAACATTTCTGTGTCTCTGTGTGCCACATGGAGCATGGAGAAGAGAAGGAGCAGCAAGGAATTGTCGGAGGATTTGAGATCAAAAATTGTGGGAAAGCATGGACAATCTCAAGGTTAGAAGTCCACCTCCAGAGATCTTAGTGTTCCTGTGTGCACTGTATGTAACATTGTCAAGAAGTTTACAGCCCATGGAGCTGTAGAAATCTCCCTGGACGTGGACGAAAGAGAAAAATTGATCAAAGATTGCAATGAAGGATTGTTCAAAGTGTGGATAAAGAACCTCGATCAACTTCCAGACAAATTCAAGCTGACCTTCAGGCACAGGGTACAACTGTGTCAGCTTGCATTATACATCACCATCTGAATGAAAAGGGACGCTATGGTAGGAGACTTATGAGGACCCCACTGCTGAGACAGAAACATAAAAAAGCCAGATTGAAGTTTGCCCAAACATACCTGAGGAAGCCAAAATCCTTTTGGGAGAATGTGCTGTGGACAGATAAAACAAAATGACAGATTTTTGGTAAAGCCCATCATTCTACTGTTTTCAGAAAAAGAAATGAGGCCTTTAAGGAAAATAATACAGTCCCTACAGTCAAACATGGTGGAGGTTCACTAATGTTTTGGGGTTGCTTTGCTGCTTTAGGCACTGGAATATCTTGACACTGTGCATGGCATTATGAAATCTTAAGACTACCAAAGAATTCTGGGGTGCAATGTAGGGCCCAGTAGGACAATGACCCAAAACACCCCTCAATAAGGACCCAGAAATGGTTTAAGACAAAGTTCTGGAGAGTTCTGACCTGGCCAGCAATGAGCCCAGATCTAAATCCCATAAAGCACCTGTGGAGAGATCTCAAAACAGCAGTTGAGAAAAGGAACCCTTCAAATCTAAGAGACCTGGAGCAGTTTGCAAATGAAGAGTTGCCCAGAATTCCAGTAGAGGTGGAAGAAACTCATTGAAGGTTACATGAAACCAATGATTTCAGTTATTTTTTCCAAGGGGTGCCATTGAGGGTGCCAACAATTTTGTCAAATCCTTTTTTTTGTTTTTAGTTTTGAGTGGAATGTGTCAGATTTGGCTTTTGTTTCTCTACTTTTTTTGTGTCATACCAATACAAAGAAAATAAATATACATGAAAATGCCTAAACATTTGTAATTATAGCAATTTTCTAGGCGAAGTGGCACATTATCTGACAAATACAGGAGTGCCAATATTTTTGGCCATGACTATGTATATCTGTGTTTAAATAGTCAGTGCTGCTGTCAAGTTTTATGATTGTAGTTCACTTTTAGCTCGGGTTAACCAATTGATCGACTGCCCACCCGCAATGTACTGGTACAGCGCTGCCTACTCCTGGGTTTAGGGTACATGCATGCACGCCCCCCATCCTGCATACACAGCGGGAGCCTGTCAGCAAGCCCCAGCCAATGATTCATGGCTGGGACCTGCTGATCGGTTGTGTGCAATCACAGCCCAGAGCTCTGTGTTGATAAACAAGACAGAACTCTGTACAGAGGGAGTGATCTATCAGTTTCTCATCCCTGCAAAGCATGTGCAGCATCATGGCTACTTCAGGTTAAAGAGAGGCTAAGATGGCAGTACTGTAAAGGATAAAAGGGTTTAGTTCAGATTTAAGAATCTAAGTATCAATCAAAGAACAAGCATTTCATTTGTGCTGCTTATGCTTTAATACCATACTCCTAATTTTACATTTATTCAAGAGCAGCAGTAGTAGTGATACATCATACAGTACAATGTTTTGTGGTACAGTGGTGATTAACAGAAGATCTTTCAATATTTTGGATCATTGGAAAGCCCCAAGGAAGGGATGGGTACTGTACAGGTGGGTGGTATTATAGAAATCAGGTGTGGATGGGTGTGTCAGTACATAGTACATATAGGTGTATATATTCCAAGTAGATGAAGAAGAGAGGATTGTACTGAATAACAGGCATTCATTATTACTCAGGTAAGATGCTGAAAAGCAGAACTTACGTTAATTTCTAGTTTAGCAATATGATGATCATTTCTAGGCAAACAAAAATATTCTTGATTAGATACTCAAGTTTTTATTTGATGACTTTTTAGCTTTATAGAATATTATTCTTAAATATATGTTTACTTATAATACTCATTAGGAATGATTTACTAAAGTAGCAGAGGCAGTTTATTTAGCCAAGTGAACATTTCCTTTTCTAAGCCCCCCGTTCACACTGAAGGCTTTGAAATCGTATGACTTCAGCCACAGGTCAGTGCGATTTCTGGTGCAATTTGGCTAACATCTGTGTGACTTCATGCACAGATGTCCATGCAAGTCGCACCTGAAATCACAAAAAATAGTGCAGGAACTTTTTTTCAAATCGGTGGTCACCGCAAAGTCGCACCAATTTGAACAGTTCCATTGCCAACAATAGGGTGCGACTTGTCATGCAATTTGAACCTGTCAAATCGCATGACAAGTCGCACTGGTGTGAATGGGGGCTAAGTGAGAATGTTTTGCTTCTTCTAGTAAATCAACCCTATTATGTGTTGTGTGGGCTTATAGTTTGCACAGGAGAAAAAGCTCTAAGCCAGAATAAGTCACATTTCAGTTACATTTAGTGACTAGCGTAGTTATAAATGACGACTATAGTAAACATTTTTTTTTTCTCCTCCAATACAGCCATCATGTATTTGACATTTGCCCCTGTTATCCTAATCTTTGCTGCACTCGCCCCAAAGACTCAGAGCTATGATGCTGCTACGCCAGGATGCCACATTCACCGTAAGTGAGCACTGGAGCCTAATATGGAGCTGGGGAATCTCAGCAATATAGATATATAGATACAGAAAAAAATGTAACTAGCAAAACTGCTAACAAGTAGAAAGGTATCTGTAGCCTGCCTATTGAAGAATACCATATTATAGCAAAATGAGTTTGGTGAAATAATGATAAATGAGTAAACATTCAAAATAATTGCATAAAAACACATTTTAGCAGTGATTTACTAATGACAGATAGGTTGGACTTTGCAAGTGCAGTTGCTCCAGAACTTAGTAAATGGGGGAATCTCTGATGACTTCCATCATCCAATCATGTGCATGTGGAAATGCTGTTATTTTGTTTTCCTTTCATGGGGTTGGGTATTACTTGGAAAATGAAGCGTTGGGGTTGGTTTACGAAAGACAAATTGACTGTGCACTTCGAAATGTGCAGTTGCACTCTTCAAGTGCAGTAGCTCCAGAGCTTAGTAAATGAGCAGAAGTTCTGCTGAATTCCATCATCCAAACATTTGCAAGCAAAAATGCTGTTATTTTTTTTCTTTCTTTAACATTCCTTACACACGTTTGGGTTTTCTTTGCAAAGAGAAGCTTTTCCTCATTTACTAAGCTCTGGAGCAACCGCATTAGCAAAAGTGCACAGTGTATATGCTTTTATTAAATCAACCCCCATGTGTAATAGTGTTTTGTGGATTTAAATAAGTTACATAGTTACATAGTTAGTCAGGTTGAAAAAAGACACAAGTCCATCCAGTTTAACCTTAAAAGTAAGTTTAGTATATCAAAATACAATATTATTATTTTCTGCTCTTAGCTAAAAGATAAAAAAAGGTAAATTGAAACATGAAAAAAGAAACAATCCAGAGAAAGGCAAAAAAAAAACACATAAAGGATAGTCTAAAGTGATCCAACAAAAATCCTTCCTGTTCCTCAAAATCAATTGGATCACACCCTGCATCAACATTTTGAGATGTTATTTCTTCATAATTTGACCCTTTTTTCTACCCTGCAGCATTTAATGTCACTATAAGTAGTGATCGTAAAGGGACCTGCAGAGGGACACACATTATAAATGCATGCGTTGGTCATTGTGAATCCAGTGCATTCCCGTCCAAGTATTCTGTTTTAGTGGCCAGCGGATTCAAACACAATATAACATCAGTGTCACAGTGCTGCACCATCAGCAAAATGCAGAAGGTAAGTACCTGTAACAATCAATTAAATAATTATTAAAATGTAACGACAGTGTTATAAAATTCATAACAATAATTTCAACATTTTGCTACAGATCTGCAATTTTGGTATAGAATAATTCACACTAAAGAAAAACAAATACATACATAAAATATATAGTGCACTAAAAGTGCCTTCTTTTCAGCCTATACATATTTTTTGAATGATTCCTAATATGTTTTCTTTTGATGCATTTGTGTTTTCCCTTTTTTATTGTGCAAATGATTCCAAGAAAAATTATTACTAAAGGATAACAATAATCTGGGACGATTTTCACTCTGCTGACAATAGTAAACCTCTCTGGGTTCAATAATTACAAAAACACTGCACTTATATTTATAGTACTTTTATCATAGTTAAAACTAGGGCTTTTTTCTCAGTGAATAGGTGCAGGAACTCCTCCTTTCTGAGTCACCCTTAGTTTCTGCCCCCTACCCAACTCTGAGCATCGGCCCTTGATTCCACCTCCTACCCATCTCCCAATACCGCCCATTTTAGAGAATACAGAGCTCAAATATCATTTTGTCCTACTAAGTGATTTTCGTGAAACTTGTTAATGATAATAAGAAAGACAGTAAAATAGATCTGATGCAGTGAGCAACAATAGGCCCCACCCCAGCAACAATAGATCCCCCACATAACAATAGACTTCCTCTTCAGCTGGTAAAGCTGCCCATTCCTCTTGGCAAAAAGCCTCCAGTTCCTGTAAATTCTTGGGCTGTCTTGCATGAACTGCACTTATGAGATCTCCCCAGAGTGGCTCAATGATATTGAGGTCAGGAGACTGAGATGGCCACTCCAGAACCTTCACTTTATTCTGCTGTAGCCAATGACAGGTCAACTTGGCCTTGTGTTTTGGATTATTGTCATGTTGGAATGTCTAAGGACCTGAGCAGCTTCCTGGCTGATAAATGCAAATGTTCCTCCAGTATTTTTTGATAACATACTGAATTCATCTTGCCATCAATTTTGACCAAATTTCCTGTGCCTTTGTAGCTCACACATCCCCAAAACATCAGCGATCCACCTCCGTGTTTCACAGTAGGAATGATGTACCTTTCATCATAGGCCTTGTTGACTCCTGTCCAAATGTAGCGTTTATGGTTGTGGCCAAAAGCTAAATTTTGGTCTTATCACTCCAAATTACTTTGTGCCACAAAGTTCAGGGCCTGTCTCTGTGCTGTTTGGCATATTGTAAGTGGGATACTTTGTGCCATTTGCGTAGTAATGGCTTTCTTCTGGCGACTCGACCATGCAGCCCATCTTTTTTTCAAGTGCCTCCTTTATTGTGCATCTTGAAACAGCCACACCACACATTTTCAGAGAGTCCTGTATTTCACCTGAAGTTATTTGTGGGGTTTTTTTTGCATCCCGAACAATTTTCCTGGCAGTTGTAACTGAAATTTTATTTGGTCTACCTGACCGTGGTTTGGTTTCAACGGTACCCCTAATTTTCCACTTCTTGATTAGAGTTTGAACACTGCTGATTGGCATTCTAAATTCCTTGGATATCTTTTTATATTCCTTTTCTGTTTTATACAGTTCATCTACCTTTTCCCGCAGATCCTTTGACAATTATTTTGCTTTCCCCATGACTCTGAATCCAGAAACGTCAGTGCAGCACCGGATGAAAGATGCAAGGGTCTGTCAGGAGTCCAGAAACTCATTGACCTTTTATACACACACACTAATTACAAGCAAACAGATCACAGGTGAGGATGGTTATCTTCAATAGCCATTCAAACCCCTTTGTGTCAACTTGTGTGCTGGTTATCAGGCCAAAATCACCAGGGTATGTAAACTTTTGACCAGGGTCATTTGGGTAGTTTCTGCTGTCATTATGATTTAAAAAGAGTAAACACAGTTGATTGATAATAAATGGCTTCAGCCAAACACTAACCATGAGTGAAAGAAAAGTTTTTGTGTTATCATTCATATTCTTTGAAAAATGGCCAAAAAATCATAAATTCTGCCAGGATATGTAAACTTATGAGCTAAACTGTATATACAAAACAAACAGATCTCAGTAGGACCTACTGCATTCAAAGAAACTCAATGGTCAAAAACAGCCTCAACATTTATTGATACTACACCAATACAGTTAAAGGAAATCGCAGTTGTGCATTTAAAGTGCACTGAAGCACAAGTCCATTTTCATAACACGTTCTATTTACTATGTGCTGCTAGTTTTCCCAGTTACATTCATTACTATTACAACAATTACATTTTTTTACTATTTTTTCACAATGTTCACTCCTGGACCCATTTATTTTTTTCTCATATTGCTGACTCCGCTAACACACTGTTTTTCTGATGACTGACAAAATAACTGTTAAAATCATCCCAATTTAATTATATATGCTGGGTTTACCTAGTCTATTGAAAAGTAGGGTTGTATTTACAAAACATTTGCATAGCAATTTGCAATTGCATGTAAATTCAATCAGGGCAAATGGAGCAAAAACAGGTGTTTTTAGGCCATTTCCTGTGCCAGTCAAATGTTTTTCATTGATTTAAATTGAAAATAATGTATTTCACCACTAGAAAGTTCCTATGACACTTAGCACCATCTAGTACTAGTAGTCAAATGCATTATTTTCTGTTTTAGTGGTCCTGAAATGTGGTGGTTACATTTGTTTTCTTTTTTTTTCTTTTTTAAACTCTTTTCCACTTATTTTAATCTGTCTATCTTGGCCAATTCATTCATAAAAATACAAGGCTTCCTCTGAATGGTGCTCAGCCTAAACTATCTTTGTTCTGGCAGCAGACGGGAAGTCACCCATACTACTGCCAGAACTTAGCGTTGCATACTGTATGTAGCTGATGCTACTACAGTATAATACAGTGCTCAGAGCTGCCAAATAACTTATCAATGAAAATGGTTTGCTTGGACCTGCTTGGCCCAAACAAATTACAGTATACAAAGTGACAGGAAACATGGACTTTGGCTTTAAGTTCAGTTTTAAATTAGTAGATCATTGCTAAACCTTGGTTTCACAACTGAGTACACATACCTACATTTGCCAACAAATGTTACCAGTGACTGTAACTTAGTTACACTGCTGGCTCAATGATACCACAAGTATTGAAACCATAGACAGCAAGGAAACTAATTCAGGAGGTCAGGAATGGCAGCCTCAATATTTTTCCATTACAGGTTTCCTTAAGGCTGGGTTCACACTATTGTGAATTTGCATAGCAGGAGATGGTGACAGGCTCTCTATGGAGCCGGTTCACACATCTCTGTAAGGGCTCCGGTGCAAATTGCACAGGAGTCTTGTGCATCTTTTGGGCTGTTTCAGGTCCGGATTCGGCCCAAAATTGAATGGAAACGTTAAATGGAAACGCACCAGGCTCCTGCTGTGAGCCGCTGCATTCTCCAGTGTGAACCCAGCCTTAAAGTTGAATTGCAGGCAAACAGATAAAAGCATTAAATACATATACCATATGTGAACCCTTTAATGTAATCAGGTGCTCGTAATCCTGTCCAGTTTTGTATATGGTTTTATAAAGAGTAGAACTGGATGGAATTATATTTTAAATTTAACACAGACCAATCCTTAGTATAACCTTGTCAGAAAGGTCATTGATGTCACATTAATTATTTACGTACTTCTTAAATTATGTACTTTCAAAATATACTGTCCAACATGATTAATTGTAAAAATGCTAAAGGTTTGCACAAGTACTTGGTAGGAATTGAACTTAGGTTCAGTTCTCTCAAGGATCTTATTTGCATGCAGTTCTTATCTTCTCATTGTATCTGAGTGGATTTCCTTCCATTGATCCACTTTCCTGGCCCAAACCCACAAAACTTGCTAATAGGATATTTGGGTTCCAGTCAAATTGATTCTGCTGTGTCTATCTATCTGTGTGTATGACTGGAATGGGAATACCACTATGAAAGTTGTTTTGGAATGAAAGGACTGATGTAAATGATCTTCATAATATGTAAATTGCTGTATATTTGGTTGTCGTTATATATGAAAAAATTGCCTAAAATATGTCAATGTGATCCTGTCCTTTTCCAGGTAAAGGTTCATCTGTTTTGTGGGGCATCTCGCTGGGAGGAAATCGAAATTGGTTCTGCAGAGACATGCCAATGTGATATGTGTCGTCTGGCCCGATATTAACTTATGTACACCACCAGAATCACCCAACCATATATAGAGGCTTACAGTAATTGCACTATGTTTTAAAAACATTTAAAAGTTGGGACCCTATGTACAATAAGCAGTCATCAATCAATGTAGCCATTGTACAGCTTTATCACCCTAGATTCAATGTGATGGACATTTAGGTAAAGTCTGGGCATGGAAAGGTGCATTAATTTTTATTGATACTCAAGGTGAAAATGAAGCTATAACTGGTGCCACAATCCTTAGGCCAGGAATTGATCAGAATTCTCAATTTAGATTAGTCCACCCAAAAAACTTAAGCTACATTATACATTTTTAAAATTCAATTTCCTTTAGATTCTCCTTCAACTATGTCGGGCAAGGGCTTGCCTGATTGCACACAAATTGAAAGTGTTTAAGTTTGACCTCACATCACATGGTTTTGATAAATTAAATTTAAAGAAAAATTATACAAGAAATTTGTATAATGTATAGCCAGCATTACATGTATTTTTGCCATTAATACTGGTGGGTTAAGTAGTTAACTATTGAAAGATCTGATAATTTTTAGACAGAAATAACACAAAGCAGATAAGCGAGTCAAGAAACTAGTGTCTGCCCATGAAATACAACTTTTAGGTGGATGTACCCTTGAATAATTAATTACAATCAACCCTTAATTATTGACTATGCGATTAACAAACAAAGTAAATGTCTTTTTATTTACTATGGACCCCAGCTTGAATTTTCTGTTTGGAACATTTATTAAAAATGAACACTGTGTAAACTTTCTATTGCATACCCCTTTACCTCTTAATTTATAAGGCTTTCTAGTTATATTTATATAAAATATTCTATGTAAATTGTGATTCCGGGCAGGTTTGAAATTCAAACACTGCTCTGAAATACATGTGCATTTTTTTAATTTAATATTTATAATAAATTGTGTATGGTTTTGCTTTACCTTTCTAGTAAATATGTAATAAATGGAAATAAGTATTGTTTGTATTGGATTTATTCCTTTCCCCGTTCTTTCCAGGAAAAAGCTTAAGCCTCATTCAGATGGTTGCTGACACCCATAGCCTGTGATTGAGTGCCCTGTTTACGTGGCTTCAGCCACCAGATGCTGCGTGCAGGCAGCCCATTCATATCTATTGGGACACAGTGGTTGCATGGACACAGATGCTCATCCTAATTTGAAAGGTGTCAAATTGAGACCAGTGGCTATGTCCATGCAGCCATGGTATCCCAATAGAAATAAAGTGCCTACCTGCATGCAGCATCTGGAACCTGAAGCCGCATAAACAAGGCCCTCCTTTATGGTCTATGGGCATCAGCACCTGTCTGGATGAGGCCCCAGAGTCTTTCACATTGTCCTTTAAGGTTTGCCTAGTTATGTGCAATTTGAAGGTGCAAGTAGGTGTTTAGACTCAAAAGGAGGACAAAGTCAACAATGGGCCCCAATGCTAGAACAATTTTTAGACCTCTTATTAACTTTTTCAACTACTGCCCAAGCACAAACACTTATTCCCTTCGTAAAGAATGCTAGATGTTACAAACAAGGAACATGGTTAGGGAACCCTAAAGAATGCCTCCTGATTTTTATCTGCTATAGAGGGGAGCTGTGCCCAGATCTATGCGGTGACAGAAGAGCTGGCAGCACTTGCCCAAGCTTCATTTAGTATAAATGGGCCACTGAGTTCCATAGGGCCCTGCACAGACTGCACAAATGGTCTGGATTTGACTCACTAAATGGGTAAAATGTTTACTTAGCCTAACTGAACTGTGTTAATTAAACGTGCAAAGCAATATTCTATTATTATTATACAGGATTTATATAGCTACAACATTTTGTGGAGCAAACATGGGGGCAGAGAGTACAGTTACAATACAATTCAATACAGAAGGAATCAGAAGGCCCTGCTCATCAGATGATGGATGCCTGTATCATACCTCCCAACATTTTGAGATGGAAATGAGGGACACCTACTAGCAAATGTATGTAGGCATAGGACACACCCCCTGCCACACTGCCCTTAAAGGAGAATTAACCACAATAAAATGGTTAATTAAATCCATACAGAATTTTTTTATATCACTACTATTCCTTTAAATTGGCTTTTAAAATTTACAAATGCAGCAATTTAGAATTTGGATGAAAGGTTTAGCACTGTGAAACACTTTTTGAAAGATAAAAAGTGCATTTTATATACAACTATATAGATCAGACCAAAATGAGGGACAAATGAGGGGGTAAGAGGGACAGAGGGACATTGTTTCAAATCAGGGACAGTCCCTCGAAATCAGGGACAGTTGGGAGCTATGCCTGTATTCACATCAGTTCACACTTTAGTAAACTATTCCTACTGGTTTAGAGACATTCTTTGCAAATGCAAGTCAGGCATAGACATTATATCATTGTAAACCAGTCCTGCTAAATTTGTCTGCTTTAGACTATGATGTCTATAGGGTAAAGAACTCAGAAAACACACATGTACATAAGTCTGGGGTATATTTTACCATTCAGTTTATTTAATTTTCCAATCAATGACCAATGGTTAGAGTTTCACTAGTGAGATACCCAGTGCACATATAAATGTACATTTGTGGGATACAACACTGTGTGGATGATCAATTATTATTAGGTTGCTGCATTTCTGTCAATTCTTGTTGATTTTAGTCATATCTGATAATAGTCATTGTGACGATTACACTCTTAGTTCCCACCCTGTGCAAAGAATTTCCATCTCTGGGAAATGATCTAAGAACCAGCAGATTGAGAGTGATCATCACTGGAGCAGGTTAATGGAACAGTTAACTCTTTACACACACACAGTAGCTGTCACTATGGGTTTTAAACAAAAATACACACCGTTCACAGCATCTGCTGTTGCAAATCTGACATTTAACCACTTGCCAACCGGCTCACGCCGATATACGTTGGCAAAGTGGCACGGGTGCGCAAAATGACATACCCGTACGACACTTCGTCATCGGCGGCGAGCAGGTGCGCATGCCGGAAGAGTGTGCCCGTGTGTCCCGCAAACTCGATGTCCGCCAGTGGCCTGCTATCATGGCATAGAGAGGCAGAACGGGGAGATGCCTATGTAAACAAGCCATTTCCCTGTTCTGCCTAGCAACATGACAGGGATCTACTGCTCTCAGTGATTGGGAGCAGTGATCTCTGTCATGTCCTAGTGACCCCATCGCCCCTACAGTTAGAACACGCTGAGGGAACATACTTAACCCCTTGATCGCCCCCTAGTGTTTAACCCCTTCCCTGCCAGTGACATTTACACAGTAATCAGTGCATTTTTATAGCACTGATCACTGTATAAATGCCGATGGTCCCAAAATACTGTCAAAAGTGTTGGATCTGTCCACCGCAATGTTGCAGTCACGATAAAAATTGCAGATCGCCGTCATTACTAATAAAATAAATTAATGATGAAAATGCCAAAAATCTATCCCCTATTTTATAGACGTGATAACTTTTGCGCAAACCAATCAATATACGCTTATTGCGATTTTTTTTACCAAAAATATATAGAAGAATACATATTGGCCTAAACTGAGGAAGAAATTTGTTTTTTTATATATTTTTCTGGGATATTTATTATAGCAAAAAGTAAAAAATATTGCTTTTTTTCAAAATTGGCGCTCTTTTTTTGTTTATAGCGCAAAAAATAAAAAATGCAGAGGTGATCCAATACCAATGTTTGTGGGGGGAAAAGGACATAAATTTTGTTTGGGTATAGCGTCGCATGACTGCGCAATTGTCAGGTAAAGCGACGCAGTGCCGTATCACAAAAAAGGGCTTGGGCAGGAAGGGGGTAAATCCTTCCGGGGCTGAAGTGGTTAAAGAATATGTCTGTTTCACTTACAGCCACTCCCAAACAGGTGTTTACAATACAATATCTACATACACTGGCAAGATTCTTTATTTTTGATTAGAGCATTTAGAGAGTTAGCTTCATGATTTTTGAATATCCTTTTAATAAAGAAAAATGGGGCAAGACAATATTAAAAAATTTTGTTTTTCAAAACAGGCAATAAGCAACAGTAACATAAATCGGATTAAAGTAAACAATATTTACCAAAGTGTGCCTAATATTTTGTTCTGTGCAAATTTAATGAACTTGCAATGTAAGCAGTAGCACAATCTGATGTATCAGAGTGACTGGTTCTCAGAAACCTCTTACTTCCAGTATCCTTAGTAGGTTCAATGTCAATGAGATCCCAAATGCAGCTCTTTTTTGGTTCCTAGAGATTGCATTTACAGAATTTCCACAACCAATCATAGGGTCTGAGGGTGTATATACCTATCCTGCTGGTTGGTGGGAGTTTTTCCACTGCTATACAGTAGCTACTGGTTTCCGAGCCTGAGCACGGACAATGACAATATGCAGATCCCGGCAATATACATAAAAAATTATTTTAAAAAACGGCATAGGTTCCCCCCCAGTCCATACCAGGCCCTTCGGGTCTGGTATGGATATTAAGGTGAACTCCACGCCAAATAATAAAAAAATGGCCGGGGGCTCCCCAAAATCCATACCAGGCCCTTCAGGTCCCCCCCAAAGCACTTTGTCTCCGTGTTGATAGGGGACAAGGGCCTCATCCCCACTACCCTTGCCCAGTGGTTGTGGGGGTCTGAGGGTGGGTGGCTTATCGGAATCTGAAAGCCCCCTTTAACAAGGGGGCCGACAGATCCTGGCCCTCCCCTATGTGAATGGGTATCGGGTACATTATACCCCTACCCGTTCACCAAAAGAAGTGTCAAAAAATTAAAAACGACAGGAAGTTTGACAATTGGTTAATTAAAAAAAAAAGTTTCCCACGATGTAAATCCATCGTCAATCACGGCGCTCGATGGTCTGGAAAAATATATAAAAAAAGGAAAAACTCCACCTTCATGGGAAGCTTCCCCGCAACTGCCGTATTTTCGCTTTGACAGTTGTTATATAGACAAGGGAGGGGCGGTGACGTAACTGAGTGACCCGCCCCCTTCTGACATCATGTGATGTCAGAGGGGAGCAGGGTCACCCGTTTATGTCTCCGGGTGGCCCAGCCCTTGCCTATATAACAGCTGTCAAAGCGAAAAGACGGCAGTCGCGGGGACGCCTCCCATCGAGGCAGAGTTTTTCCTTATTTTTTTTCTCGGGTCCGTCTGCGCCATGATTGAAGATGGATGGACATCACGGGACACTTTTTTTTTTTATAATAAAGTAACTGTCTCCTGTCGTTTTTACTTTTTTTTACACATTTTTTGGCGAATAGGTAGGGATACAATTAACCAAATACCCATTCACATAGCGGGGGTCGGGATCTGGGGGCCCCCTTGTTAACCACTTGCCGCCCACCATATAACATAATGACGGCGGCAAAATGCTTTCAATATCCTGACCGGGCGTCATATGACGTCCGCAGGATATTAAGCCGCTGCGCACCCCCTGGCGCGCGCAGGGGCGGATCCAGAGCCTAGTCTCAGGAGGGGCACTGCCAGAAAATACTTTTTTTGTGGACAATTTATCAGGGAAATGGCTGTTGTAGGTGCTTTAATCATCCCGGCACCATGGTTGTTATGGTGTCAGGATGATTGAAGAGCATTATTTCTATTAATACATTGTAATATAAAATGAAATCATTCAACTCACCATAATGCATTATCAGTGGGAACCCCGAGCGTGTCACTTGCCACCGTCGCCTGCCACATTTTGTGGATTAATAAAGAAAAAAGTGCAGCGCTGGATATATACAAAACCCAAAAAATGGTGCTAATAAATAATTATTATATATGAACCATGTACATTGAAAATAAATCAAGCACAAATATATGCACCCATGAAAAAGAAGTGCTTCACCATAAGAATACGTGTGTGGTTAATACCACCATAGTGACATATCAGAATAAAATTCAAAAATACAAAACAAAAGTGTCCATAGGAGGTTAAAGATTGAAGTGACTTTGTTGTAGAGATAAATTCGTGACTGTCACTGTGATGTACGCCCGTCACCTAATGTAGATTAAAGGCTTACCAGATAGCCTCTGATCAGAGGTATAATAGCATCAACTCGTGGTGATGTCCTCACAGGGAATGAACCTCTTCCAGGGTGGTGAATGTATGTCAGCAAACGATCTCCATAAGCCTGCAGACAGCAACCCAATGAGGAAAAATCACTCCCAAATATCCAAGGGGAAAAGAAAGGAAACTCCAGTGGTGCAGAGCGTTTTGACTTTCCTTTATTAAAAATCGCCGTATCGGCATCCATAAAACTTTATCCTTGCAAGGACGTATATTAAAAACAACTCAGCTCAAAAACGAAACTCCGCGCATGCGCCGTCGGTACGAGCGTGTCTACCCTACGGCCGTTTCGTCAGAAATGACATCATCAGGGGCACGCCCACACCTCCGCACATGCGCTTTTTGTCTGGTAAGCCTTTCATCTACATTAGGTGACGGGCGTACATCACGGTGACAGTCATGAATTTATCTCTACAACAAAGTCACTTCAATCTTTAACCTCCTATGGACACTTTTGTTTTGTATTTTTGAATTTTATTCTGATGTGTCACTATGGTGGTATTAACCACACACGTATTCTTATGGTGAAGCACTTCTTTTTCATGGGTGCATATATTTGTGCTTGATTTATTTTCAATGTACATGGTTCATATATAATAATTATTTATTAGCACAATTTTTTGGGTTTTGTATATATGCAGCGCTGCACTTTTTTCTGTATTTATCTATTAGTGCCCTTTATCAAGGTTATAGTGCTTAGCTGCAGGATATTCTTTCACAGGATTGTTTTATTCACTTTGAAATTGATTTACACATCTAGCGCAAATTTTTTCTTTTATAAACACATTTTGTGGATTGTCACTTACCACGCCTTGTGGATTGTGACTTGCCACGTCACCTGCCACTAGATATAGATTGTCACTTGCCACATCATATGCCACACATTGCGGATTGTCACTTGCCACGTCATCTGCCACTAGATGTGGATTGTCACGTCATCTGCCACTTGATGCGGATTGTCACGTCATCTGCCACTAGATGCAGATTGTCACTTGCCACGTCATATGCCACACATTGCGGATTGTCACTTGCCACGTCATCTTCCACTAGATGCGGATTGTTACTTGCCACTTCATCTGCCACTAGATGCGGATTGTCACATGCCAGGTAAGGTGGTGTTTTGCTTGTCTCTTGTTTCTTTGTCCCAGAGACAGGCAGCAGAGAGATAATGTAATCTCCCTGCTGCCCACGCTACCTGCACAGTGAGAGCGGAAGTTACTGTAGAGATGTGGGGGTGGTGAGAGATGATGTCATCTCTCTGCTCCCCTGCCCGTCGACTTGCTGATTGGCCAGCCGCCCCCACACACACACCTAGCCTGCTCTGTCTCACCCCCCATTCACACACGGAGCCACCCGGCAGCCCGGCCAATCCGCTCTCTCACCCACCTGCCTGCCCGCCCTCAAACGGAGCTGCCCGGCCCTCCCGCCGAGCCGCCCGCTCTCTTATCCGCCCGTGGCGGAGCCGCCCGCTCTCGGAGCCGCCCGCGGAGCTCACCCGCCCGGCCTGGAACAGATTTCTCGGAGGTGGCAATTGCCCCATTGCCCCCCCTGGATCCGCCCCTGGGCGCGCGCATAGCGGCGATCGTTGCTGCAGGGTGTCAGTCTGACACCCCGCAACACCGATCTAGGTAAAGAGTCTCTGACGGAGACTCTTTACCACGTGATCAGCCATATCCAATCACGGCTGATCACAATGTAAATAGGAAGAGCCGGTAATCGGCTTTCCTCACTCGCGTCTGACAGATGCGAGTAGAGGAGAGCCGATCGGCTGCTCTCCTGACAGGGGGGGTCTGTGCTGATTGTTTATCAGCACAGCCCCCCCCCTCGGATCCTACCCAGGACCACCAGGGAAGCCGCCCAGGACCACCAGGGAAACTATCCACACTGGACCGCCAGGTATGCCCCCTAGACCCCCAGGGAAATACCAATCAGTGCCCAGGCATCTGCCAATCAATGCCCAGGCAGCTGCCAATCAGTGCCCACTCCAATGCCTACCACTGCCAGTGCCACAAGGGATGCCTATCAGTGCCACATATCAGTGCCCATCAGTGCCACGTATCAGTGCCCATCAGTGCCGCCTATCAGTGCCACCCATAAGAACCCATCTTTGCAGCCTTTCAGTGCCCATCATTGTCGCCCACCAGTGCCACCCAGTGCCACCCATGAGTACCCATCAGTGCTGCCTATCAATGCCCATCAGTGCTGCATATCAGTGCCACTCATTAGTGCCGCATATCAGTGCCCATCGTCAGTGCCCGTCAGTGCCCGCTCATTGGTGCCACATCATCGGTGCTGCCTTATCAGTGCCCATCAGTGAAAGAGAAAACTTACTTTTTTACACATTTTTTTAACAGAAACCAAAGCAAAACTTTTATTTTTTTTTAAATTTTAGGTCTTTTTTATTTGTTTCGCAAAAAATAAAAACCTCAGAGGTGATCAAATACCACCAAAAGAAAGCTCTATTTATGGGAACAAAATGATAGGAAGGTGTCTAAGTGCCCTGTATTGAAGTGGTTAAAGGGGGCTTCCAGATTCTGATAAGCCCCCTGCTTGCAGACCCCCACAACCACCAGGAAAGGGTTGTGGAGATGAGGCCCTTGTCCCCCATAAACATAGGGACAAGGTGCTTTAGGGAGGACCCCAAAGCACCCTCCCCATGTTGAGGGCATGTGGCCTTGTACGGTTCAAGAGGAGGGGGGCGCTCTCTTGTCTCCCCCCCATTCCTGCGGCCTGCCAAGTTGCATGCTCGGATAAGGGTCTGGTATGGATTTTGGGGGGGAGCCCCACTGCATTTTTTTTTTAATATTGGTGTGGGGTTCCCCTTAAAATCCATACCAGACCTGAAGGGAGTTGGATGGTTTGCACTTGTGAACAGTAATCTTTAAGTCTGCAAATAAATATAAAAATGGTGAAAGAAACTGCGCTAAAAACCAAGTGCTAAATGAAATACAGTGAAAAGCAGCAACCCTCACAAAAACATCAATTGTAAAAAAGCATAAAGAAAATAAGAGGTTGCGCTAATGCTAATAAGACATAATGAATAATTTGCAGTGACAAAATTCATGTAAATCAAATAAATCAATGTGCAGAACTCTAATAGTGAAAAAAAGTCCATAAATTGAAACCTCAATTGGGTGTTATAGGAAGTCCAAAGAATAAAACATCAATGAAGTGTTTACAAAAAGTCCAAATCACCAACAGAAAATAAAAATAAAAATAAATGTAAAAAGTAAAAAATCCAAGTGGTGAATAATGGAGATCAGTGACAACGAGGAAGGGTCCACCACCAAGTACTGAAGGGGTTACTCCTTACCAGAATGCCATGACCCCCCACTACAGAGGATCACAGCAAGCAGAGATCTTTTAAAGCCAGAATGGGGATTAACAGCGGTGTCCACCAGGGGTCATCTCGTCAGCAGCCGCTCCAACAACCCAGGGCATTGATACCATAAAATAGAAGGGGCTCACATAGTGTAAAACCATCTTTCACTTTTGACTGAACCTGTAACTTCTTCATCCTTGAGGTGCCGCTTAAATTTTGGAGGCATTGTGTTCAATTACAAAAACACAGCAATGGAACAGGAACTTTATAGGTGTTTCCCTTATAAATTATCCAGCTATAGGGCCCAGCACCTCTATACACTATTCACTGCCGGGCCTAAGGACGACGTCATCAGCAGTACACGGCATTAAAAGAACCAAAGAAAAATGGCTGGTGGGAGCTCAACTGAGCATGTACACATGCTCAGTTGAGCTCCCACCAGCCATTTTTCTTTGGTTCTTTTAATGCCGTGTACTGCGTGTACTGCTGATGACGTCGTCCTTAGGCCCGGCAGTGAATGGTGTATAGAGGTGCTGGGCCCTATAGCTGGATAATTTATAAGGGAAACACCTATAAAGTTCCTGTTCCATTGCTGTGTTTTTGTAATTGAACACAATGCCTCCAAAATTTAAGCGGCACCTCAAGGATGAAGAAGTTACAGGTTCAGTCAAAAGTGAAAGATGGTTTTACACTATGTGAGCCCCTTCTATTTTATGGTATCAATGCCCTGGGTTGTTGGAGCGGCTGCTGACGAGATGACCCCTGGTGGACACCGCTGTTAATCCCCATTCTGGCTTTAAAAGATCTCTGCTTGCTGTGATCCTCTGTAGTGGGGGGTCATGGCATTCTGGTAAGGAGTAACCCCTTCAGTACTTGGTGGTGGACCCTTCCTCGTTGTCACTGATCTTCATTATTCACCACTTGGATTTTTTACTTTTTACATTTATTTTTATTTTTATTTTCTGTTGGTGATTTGGACTTTTTGTAAACACTTCATTGATGTTTTATTCTTTGGACTTCCTATAACACCCAATTGAGGTTTCAATTTATGGACTTTTTTTCACTATTAGAGTTCTGCACATTGATTTATTTGATTTACATGAATTTTGTCACTGCAAATTATTCATTATGTCTTATTAGCATTAGCGCAACCTCTTATTTTCTTTAATCTTTAAGTCTGACCACAGATTTTCTATTGGATTGAGGTCTGGGCTTTGACTAGGCCATTCCAACACATTTACATGTTTCCCCTTAAACCACTCAAGTGTTGCTTTAGCAGTGTGTTTGGGGTCATTGTCCTGCTGGAAGGTGAACCTCCGTCCTAGCTTTAAATCACACACAGAGTGGTACAGGTTTTGCTCAAGAATATCCCTGTATTTACACCATCCATCTTTCCCTCAACTCTGACCAGTTTCCCAGTCCCAACTGCTGAAAAACATCCCCACAGCATGATGCTGCCACCACCATTTTTCACTGTGGGGATGGTGTTCTTTGGGTGATGTGATGTGTTGGGTTTGCGCCAGACATAGCGTTTTCTTTGATGGCCAAAAAGTTAAATTTTAGTCTCATCAGACCAGATGAGACAGATGTTTAGTAAAAGCACATTGAGGTCTAAGTTTCCTTGGTTTTACTGCAATAACCTTTAATAGATAGACACAAGCATAACATTTGGGAGCTTGTGGCCTGAATTTGTACTAAAAATTCAACTGAAGCAGACATGTTTTTGTAAACTGTTTAGGAAAAGCAAGGCTGCAGAAATTTCTGGTGGCCAGAAAGAAGTGTGCAGCTTACCTATCTGGGCCAGAGACAATGAGTGGGAGCTTCTTGCTAAAGAATTTGAAAAGTATGCTTCTCCCTTGAATAAGACTTGGGGTGATAAAGTCTCAGATGATTTTATAGACTTTAGCCTTGAAGAGTTTTATCTAAGTAAAGCAGAGAAGAGGACAGTGTCCACAATGGGTTGGTACTTCCTCCATGCTCTCTATACTGAATCACAAAGGAGGGATAAGGCAGAGGCAAAAGTTAAGGTAGTAAAAGACCAGCTAGCAGCTGTCAGGGCAGTAGATAAGGTCAAGGCCTAACAGGAAGAATACAAGCAGAAAATAATTTTTACAGAGAAGAAAGGCAATGTGCGAGAGAAGACAGGAGGTGAAGAGAAAACCAGGCTAGTTATCTCTAGGAAAGAAATGTGGGTGGACCTATTAAAGGCAGGAATACCTAAAGATGAGATAGATGGTATTTCTACTGCAGAAAAGTAGTGGAAACATTTAGTGGGGAAAACTGTCAGGGTTAGGAACACTATTCCTAGTGAAGATAACATCAGCCTAGACTTAGAGAAAACAGAACAGACCCCTGGTGTTAGTCCCAAACCAATTCCCAAAACTGAACATAAACCCAAACCCAAATCTCTTTATCCTGGGGTGGAGTTAGAGAGAATCATAAAAGGGGATTGGGAGGTTCCTTATTGTTACATACCTCGTAGTAGAGCCTGACTTGTAGGATGAGACCTCTCTTACAGCCCTGGTACAGGAGCCACTGGGATGGGGACAGTGGTTTTGTGAGCGCAGTGAGGTAGGAGTGCCTGTGGAGGTTGTAGCGGCTGGCACAGAAGCAGGATGTGACCCTCCAGGGATGGCTGGAACTGCAGATGACAGCAGAGGCAGGAACAGGTCAGTGATCTGATGAGCTGGTGGATGCAGGATAAACAGCATGCTGGAGCTGGGTGAGACAAGCCGGGTGAGTACAGGCATACACAGAGCTAGACAGCAGGCAGTAGTGGAGTCAGACAAGCCGGGTCAGAGCAGGTACCCAGGCAAGTAATACAGCAGGCTGAAGCAGGGCCGGATAAACAGGCAGAGGTCTGGCAACGGGTAACAAGCAGGAGGTATCAGCAGGGTCAGGCAAGCCGGGGTCGGGATAGGAGATAACGGGTAGGTCAGTCAAGCTGGGTCAGTACAGATTATCAGCTGGCAGAACACAGATTACTAGGCACAGAGCTGCAGATCAAACAGCACTGCACAAGTGCAGCTGCTGTTCCTTTGAAGGCCTCTTGGCGCCAAGCAGCGCTAGCGTGCACGCGTGCGCACCCCCTGCACATGCATGCACACCCGTTGCGCACGCACATGTACCTGTGGCACGCACTGGCCCACACTGGCACACTGGCACACTGGCGCACCTGGGCAAACAGGTGCCGTTGTTTAGCCTGAACAGGAATGCGCGTGCGCGTGCACGCACGTACCCTTGTTCTGTCCTGGCAGGTCCCTGACACTTATCATCTATGAAGGGAAGGTCAGTGTCCTGTAATAGCAGTGAGGGCAGTGACAGCAGGAGACACACACTCATATGCGCCTGTCACTGTATGGTGGTGGAAGTCAACTTCTCCTACTCCTACATGTAATGGCTTTAGTTGATACAGGAGCTGTAGTTACACATTTACAAGGAAATCCTTCCCATCACAAAGGAGAATTGATTTATGTAGAAGGTTTGGGAGGGCAAACCACACCAGCAATTAGGATACGGGGTAAAATTGGCTATTGGCAAGGGATCAGGATTTATGACAAATGTTTTGGTATCAGAGTTACCTGAAAACATTCTTGGGATGGATGTACTTCAAGGTCAGTCAATTCAGACTGAAAGGGGTACATTCACATATGGGTATTCTTATAAAGCGTATCTGGTTAGGGCAGTAAAGACTGTGGTCAGAGGTCAGGCAAAATGAACCCCTGTCAACATTCCCCCACCAGAGAAGCCAGTCTGTCTCAAGCAGTACAGACTTCATGGAGGCCACAATGAAATTAGGGAGACTATTCAAGAACTGTTGAGAGTAGGGATCCTTAGACCTGCTGTAATTCCTTTCTTGTCTCCGGTGTTCCCAGTAAAGAAACCTGATGGAACATATAGAATGACTGTGGATTACAGAGGTCTAAACAAAGTGGCACTTCCATTGAAGTCACCTGTACCTGATATGATCTCAATCGTTGAGAAAATTGCTAAAGAAGCAGGAGAATATCATGCTGTGATAGACCTGGCTAATGCTTTCTTTTCGATTTTGATAGACCCAGAGTGTCAAGAATAGTTTGCTATGTTGTGGGACGGCCGCCAGTACACTTTCACTGTCCTTCCGCAAGGCTATCCTTATTCTCCAACGATTTGTCATGGACTGATTGCCCGAGATTTAGGTACCCTAAATTTGAAAGTCACTGTGTTTCACTACATTGATGACATCATGATCTCTGGGGCCAAAGAAGATGTAACCAAAGCACTGCACCTGCTGATACAGCACATGGAGAACAGAGGATGGGCTATCAACAGAGACAAAGTCCAAGGACCTGCCACAGAGGTGAAATTCTTGGGAATGATGTGGACTGGGCCGCAGAGAAAATTCCAGAGACAGTTGTGCAAACTATCCAGTCACTGTCGCCCCCTACTACCAAAAAGGAGGCACAGAAATTCATTGGAGTTGATCCCAGATCTTGGACTAATCCTGAGGCCTATATACAATGTCACCAGAAAAAAGACTGAGTTCTCATGGGGTTCAGAACAGAAGACCACATTCCTTGCTGCTAAAGAAGACATTTTGCAGCTTTAGGGATTGGGACCCGTGAGACAAGGAGTACCATTTCAGCTGGATGTAGTGGAGCAGGATGGTACCATATCTTGGAGTCTGTGGCAGCCAAATGAAAAGAAAGGACAGAGAGCAATACCCATTGGATTTTGGTCCAAGCAATTGACATGGGCACAGAAGAGATACACGCCCCTAGAGAAGTACCTGTTTGCAGCCTACACAGCACTTCAACATGTAGAGACCATTACAGGAAAGGACACAGTCATCATCCATACTGCACTGCCAATAGCAGGATGGGTGAGAGATAATGGACTGACTACTAGGACAGCTGTAGCCCAGAACCAGACACTGATTAAATGGAAGTGGTATTGCAGCTGGGGATGTCATTTAAAAACAGTTGGCAGGGCTTGTTACTTTCACCAACACCCAACCAGAAGAAGAAATTCTCTGTCAGAAGACATGAAGGAGTCAGCATGGTTCACTGATGGTTCAGCCATAGTCACCTCATCTGGGCGTAAATGGACAGCAACAGCCTTCAACTCGGGTACAGTCCTGCAGGAGACAGGAATTGAAGGGTCCAGTCAGTATGCAGAGTTGAAAGCCGTGGTGATGACTCTTCAGGAGAATCCTTCTTCCCATGTCACTATCTACACTGACAGCTGGGCAGTTTTTAAAGACCTGACAACTTGGATGCCCACGTGGAAGTCCAGTGAATGGATGTTTCATGGAAAGGTGGTGTGGGGAGGCAAGGAAGTCTGGGACTACATCTGGAAGGAAGCTCACTCCTGCACCATAAAAGTGGCACATGTTGACGCACATGTGCCCCTGATCCCAGACTTTAAGAACTATAACAGAGTGGTACTCCTGCACCATAAAAGTGGCACATGTTGACGCACATGTGCCCCTGATCCCAGACTTTAAGAACTATAACAGAGTGGCAGATGAAATTGCTAAGGTAAATGCAGTTGTGCCAATTTATCCTGTCTTAATGAACTTGGCCAACTGGGCCCATAAGCAGTCTGGACATATGGGGCAGAAAGCAACATATGAATGGGCACAGCAGAGAGGATTGCCCATATCCATGGACATGTGAAAGACTGTAATAGGTAACTGTACAGTGTGTGGAGAAGTGCGACAATGGCCATTGCAAAAGTACTCCACTGGGTTGATTAAGAGGGGTGAGAGGCCTGCTAAGATTTGGCAGATTGACTTCATTGGTCCCCTGCCCCGGGGAAACAATGGATTGAGATATTGTTGTACTGCAGTGGACACCTATTCAGGACTTTTGCTTATTCATCCTTGCAAACATGCAGGTCAACTGCTCCAGAAACTTGTCATTGCTTATGGTTGTCCCAAACAAGTCCAAAGTGATAAAGGCACACAATTCACCAGATCAGCAGTACAGCAATGGGCAAAAGACTCTGAAGTGTACTGGTTGTGCCACATCCCATACCATCCACAGGCAGCTGATTTGATTGAAAGATACAACAGACTATTGAAGGACCAGATACACAAACTTACACCCACACATACACTAAGAGGGTGGGATCCGGTCTTCACACAGGAAGTAATGTTGTTAAATTCTAGGTCAATAGCCAAGAGCACACCATATGAGAGGATGGTTGGGGCTGAGGTGTAGATTCCACAGCTTGAGTGCAGAGTTCAGTATTTACATAAGATTCCTGAAAGAACAGGGCTTAACAGGTACCATGTTACTGCTTCCCATGACATAGAAACCCAAAGTGATGTATCTGAAGCTGAAGCCTATCTAGGAATGAGAGGGAATCTGGCAGGAAGGTTTGAAGTTACATTGGCATTGACAGATGAGCTTCAGGACAGTGGCTGGGACTCTGACTGGTTAGTGGACACTTCTCAGCAAGAGTGGAAAGTGAGTCTGTTTAACATCAAACCTTCCAAAAATAAACAGCAGCAATCTTCTGGGAAATATCTGTATAATTCCTCTCCAGCCTATTGATGTTCTTTGGGAGGATCAGAAGTGGATACAGGCAGGTGGCAAAGTGTTGGTCAGAGATCCAGGCAAGAAGCCAGTTAGAGGAGAAATTGTAGCAGAAGGACCAGGGTCTACTGTTTATGTATTATTGGAAGGCACAGATAATCCACTTTGTTTCCCACTTCACAGGCTGTCTCCACTTTGAGCCATAGGAAGACCAGAGAAAAGTGGTTTCATGATGGAAAGAATGACATACACTTACAAGAGCTTACAAGAGCAAGGCCTTTGATGTTGGATATGTTACAAGCCTGGGCTTGCTTCTAATGAACCTTTGCTAAAGACTAAAACACCTTTTCGGTGGAATAAAATGGGAGGGAGTTACACTGATGAGTTACACTGATGGCTAATGAAGGTTTACAATGAGTGCTGTTAGAAATGAAGTAATTTTCTATGAGGAGTTTAGGAGAGTCGAGGGTGGAATGTATTGCATCTGATGTGTTTTTTTTTTTTTTTTTTTTTTTTTTTTTTTTTTTTGCCACATCAGCGAAGGGATGAACCATGGGAGTAGCTTTTTTCAAGTTGACGATCAAGAAAAATACCTCCCTTTTTCCGTCACATCATTATGGCTTTAAACTATTGCATTGATTGGGAGATTTCTTAACACACATATTCAAGAATTACACCCCCCCCCATTATTTCCAACATAGACCATTAATTCCTTACTAGCCACCCTCCACCACCACCCACCACCCCCCCTGTCCCCCCACCCGAGACCATACTCCCTCACGTCTCCTGTTTTTTTATTTTTTTTTATTTATTATTATATTATTTACCCCCCCTTAGCCATTCAAGATAACCATATCTCAGCTGCTTTTATAGAATTTTTAAATCTCTCCCATTCTCCCCACTTAGACCTAAACGCCTCCATTTTCATCCCTTCACTGAACCTTAGATATTCCAAGTCCTGTATCTCATTTATTTTATTGATCCATTCCCTCATGGTTGACCTTTCTTTTCTATTCCAGTTTTTGGGGATTAGGCTCTTAGCTGCATCAATAAGGTGAGGAAGGAGTGATCTGAGGTAGGCCTTAGTATGCATCTCACTCAGGTGGAACAGAAGGGCCCTGGGATCCCTTGGCAAATCATATTTAGTAATCTCTTTAATATATTTTCTGATCTCATCCCAAAAGATCACTATCTCAGGACACGACCACCACACATGGGCCATCGTCCCAATTTCGCCACATCCCCTCCAACAAAGCCGAGATTTATCCTTATCGATTTTATGCATCTTATCCAGGGTCATGTACATTCTTGTTAAACACTTGTAATTTAACTCTAGGACTTTATAATTAACTGACGTGGTCAAAAGACGCTTTACTATCAGTTCCACTTCTGTCTCTGCAAATGTTAAGCCTAACTCCTTCTCCCATTTACTTATAAAAGACAAGGTGTCTACCCTCTTCAGCTCGACCAATATTTTATATATTCTAGAAAAACCACTTTTTTCGTCTCGTTCTATACATATTTTTTCTAATGGGAGTAGGTTATTCATTGTTCTAATAGGTTGCGGCAAAGATGCTACGAAGTGTTTTAACTGAGCGTAACGCCATGGATTAATATTCATCTTATCTCCTCATTTCTTGAGCTCCTGAATTGAACAGATTTTCCCCCGGTCTATTACATCCTTTAATTGCAAATTCTCGTCTAAAAGCCATTTCCCGAACCACTCTTCCTTTCCCGGTGGGAAATAATCTACTTCCTTCAATGACATTAGTGGTGAGTTGTATTGCCAGTGTTCCCTTTTATGAACCCGGTCCCATACTCCAAGTGCATGTCTAGTGATTTCGTGCATTTTTGTGTCTTGTTTTCTTAATTTTGGTGAGTACCATATTATGTGTTTTTTATGTATTTAATATACATGGAGTATATGATATGTGTGTGTGTATATATATATATATATATATATATATATATATACATATAAAGTCCATGGATTGCTGCACTTAAAATATTTATTAATCAATTATTCAAGAAATTACATAATCAGAGGTTGTTATAACTGCCGCAGTTATATTTCGGCAGGTTGGCATGGCTGCACAAATTGCCGTAGCTGTACGTCGCTTCTTTATGATGTCACAGCAGGCACAGACGTAGCTGTCCCGGGCACATGCGGGGTTCAGCTATCCGGAACAGCGGTGGGACCCACAGAGCCATGTGGAATGCCAGGACTGCACTTTACTTTGATGAGCATGCATCCTCTATCATCTTGTAAGTGTTTTTAATCTTATCCTATTAAAGTCATCATTTAATACTACACTCAGGTCGGCGCCTCCCCCTCCCTTTTTTTTCCCTTACATGTCTTGCAGAGTTCTGGACACACTCTGAAGGATGGCTGCCTTTCTTTTTAACCCTTAATACCCCTTTCTAGGGATACATCACCATCTAGCTATTACAGCCACAGACTATACCTAAGGATTACTCCATCTGGAGTGCCAGATAAACACTGACTATACTGGGATCTGTGTGTGTAAACACACAAATTCCACTTCTCTCAGGGGAGAGGAGACAGATTGTGTGTTCATACTAAGTATGAACACCGATCTCTCTCCTCCTCTAGTCAGTCCCAGCCCCCCTACAGTTCGAGCACACCTAGGGAACACAGTTAAACTCTTGATCAGTCCCTAGTGTTAACCCCTTCCCTAAGAGTGAAACAAATGTAGGTGTGGCGCTGTTCTAGTAGAGTGGGTAATTGATGACAAAACCACTTTGAATTGTGAATGTGTCTGAATGGTGTTACAGCCTCTGGTGGCTGTCTAACAGTGAAACAAATGTAGGTGTGGCGCTGTTCTAGTAGAGTGGGTAATTGATGACAAAACCACAGTGAATTGTGAATGTGTCTGAATGGTGTTACAGCCTCTGGTGGCTGTTTAGCAATGTGGTTTCAATGAACAGAAAACATAATTCATTGTAAATTGTCCCTGTGAAAATGCTAATATTCAATTTTGTAATGGGGTTATCTATACAAATATGACCAATATAGCATACAATGCATACGTGAATCTGGTAAATTGTGAATTGTGAATGTGTCTGGATAGTGTTACAGCCTCTGGTGGCTGTTTAGCAATGTGGTTTCAATAACCAGAAAAAGAATTCATTGTGTTTCTAGTATTCCATTTGTGAGTTGTCCCTGTGAATATGCTAATATTCAATTTTATAATGGAGTTATATAAAAAAAATATATAACCAATATAACATACAATGCATAAGTGAATTTAGAAAAAGTGCATATGCAAGAAAGTGCTTGGTGGAACAAAAATTTGCTAATTAGCAACAATAAGCTAATTAACAAATCAACATCAATGTTCATTCCTGCTGGTTGAAGGGTATCTAACTGGAAAATCCATTTTGTTTCATTTTGTGAGATCTTAATTCTTTTGTTGGACCCTCTCCAATATCCCTTTATTTTATCAATAGCATAGAGTTGCAAGTTGGATCTTTATTGTGGTAGTCCTTAAAATGTCTTGAGAAGCTGTGTTTATTATATCCATTTTTTATGTTGGTGATATGTTCTCTGATTCTAACGTGCAGTTGTCTAGTTGTTCTTCCCACATATTGTTTGTGGCATGGGCACTCTAGCATATAGGTGACATGGGTGCTGTTACAGGTTATTAGTTACTTGATATCATATTCCTTTCCATTAGATGTTGACCTACATTTTAAAACTTTTTTAATTTGTTTTCTTACTGACCCTACATGGTAGGCACTTCCCACATTTGTAAAATCCTTTTAGGTTTTTAACTACTTTGATCTGTTTTGGTGGGTCAAGTGCATTGTGCACCAACCTATTTCTAAGGGATGGGGCCTTCCGGTAAATAAAAGTTGTTTTTTCTGGTAGTACAGAGTTTAGAATCTTGTCCGATTTTAGAATAGGCCAATGTTTTTTTATTTGGGATTCCATGCGTTTATACTGTCTATTATATCCTGTTAAAAAAGCCACATCAATATTCTTATTCTTTTTCTTCTATTGTGGTCCATTTTTCCTTCTATTAACATACTTCTATCCATTTTTTCACTTTATCTTTTAATGTTATTAGTTCTTTTCTATTATACCCTTTCTCTGAGAACCTATTGATATAATGTTTGCTTTTTTTCATAATCATTCAGGTTACTGCAATTTCTATGTATTCTCATTAATTGCCTTTTGGGATATTCCCAATCTATTGTGGGTGATGGCAACTACTGGTTGGGATGTATCCATTCTATTCGGTGAGTGTATGCACATTAGGAGCACGAATAAGAAGCACCATCGCCAAGCCAGCACTTGAACAAGAAGATTCGTTTTTAACAATATTGTCTTTCTGGAAGGACTAATTCTTTCTAAGCATAAAATTATTTTGGCATATAAAAAGACCTCCAAAAGCAATATTGTTTTTTCAGCAAGGACTGTTTTTTTGTTTTAGCGCACAAGTCACATTGTTAATTAGGTTATTGTTGCTAATTAGCACATTTTTTTCCACCAAGCACTTTCTTGCATATGCACTTTTTCTAAATTCACTTATGCATTGTATGTTATATTGGTTATATATTTTTTTTAATATAACTCCATTATAAAATTGAATATTAGCATATTCACAGGGACAACTCACAAATGGAATACTAGAAATGCAATGAATTATTTTTCTGGTTATTGAAACCACATTGCTAAACAGCCACCAGAGGCTGTAACACTATCCAAACACATTCACAATTCACAATTTACCAGATTCACTTATGCATTGTATGCTATATTGGTCATATTTTTATATATAACCCCATTACAACATTGAATACTAGCATATTCACAGGGACAATTTACAATGAATTATGTTTTCTGTTCATTGAAACCACATTGCTAAACAGCCACCAGAGGCTGTAACACCATTCAGACACATTCACAATTCACTGTCAATTAGTTTTATCAAAGTGGTTTTGTCATCAATTACCCACTCTACTAGAACAGCACCACACCTACATTTGTTTCACTCTTAGACAGCCACCAGAGGCTGTAACACCATTCAGACACATTCACAATTCAAAGTGGTTTTGTCATCAATTACCCACTCTACTAGAACAGCTCCACACCTACATTTGTTTCACTCTCAGGGAAGGGGTTAACACTAGGGACTGATCAAGAGTTTAACTGTGTTCCCTAGGTGTGCTCGAACTGTAGGGGGGCTGGGACTGACTAGAGGAGGAGAGAGATTGGTGTTCATACTTAGTATGAACACACAGTCTGTCTCCTCTCCCCTGAGAGAAGTGGAATTTGTGTGTTTACACACACAGATCCCAGTATAGTCAGTGTTTATCTGGCACTCCAGATGGAGTAATCCTTAGGTATAGTCTGTGGCTGTAATAGCTAGATGGTGATGTATCCATAGAAAGGGGTATTAAGGGTTAAAAAGAAAGGCAGCCATCCTTCAGAGTGTGTCCAGAACTCTGCAAGACATGTAAGGAAAAAAAAAGGGAGGGGGAGGCGCCGACCTGAGTGTAGTATTAAAATGATGACTTTAATAGGATAAGATTAAAAACACTTACAAGATGATAGAGGATGCATGCTCATCAAAGTAAAGTGCAGTCCTGGCATTCCACATGGCTCTGTGGGTCCCACCGCTGTTCCGGATAGCTGAACCCCGCATGTGCCCGGGACAGCTACGTCTGCGCCTGCTGTGACATCATAAAGAAGCGACGTACAGCTACGGCAAATAGTGCAGACTTTAATATATATATATATATATATATATACACACACACATATCATATACTCCATGTATATTAAATACATAAAAAACACATCAGATGCAATACATTCCACCCTTGACTCTCCTAAACTCCTCATGGAAAATTACTTCATTTCTAACAGCACTCATTGTAAACCTATAAACTATCCAAACACATTCACAATTCACAATTTACCAGATTCACTTATGCATTGTATGCTATATTGGTCATATTTTTATATATAACCCCATTACAAAATTGAATATTAGCATATTCACAGGGACAATTTACAATGAATTATGTTTTCTGTTCATTGAAACCACATTGCTAAACAGCCACCAGAGGCTGTAACACCATTCAGACACATTCACAATTCACTGTCAATTAGTTTTATCAAAGTGGTTTTGTCATCAATTACCCACTCTACTAGAACAGCACCACACCTACATTTGTTTCACTCTTATTTCAGTACACTCCACTTAGGTGGAATTGTACTTGTAGAGGCAGCAGTTCTATACTCTATCTGTACCTACATTCAATTGCGCAGATTCAATCTTCATTTCTCCAATTAACCCCTTCCCTGCCAATGACATTTATACAGTAATCAATGGCTATTTTTAGCTCTGATCACTGTATAAATATCAATGGTCCCAAAATATTGTCAAAAGTATCCGATTTGTCCACCGCAATGTCGCAGTCCTGATAAAAATCGGAGATTGCCGCCATTACCAGTAAAAAAAATAAAATAAAAATGTCATAAATCTATCCCCTATTTTGTAGACGCTATAACATTTGCGCAAACCAATCAATATACTCTTTTTGCGATTTTTTTTTACCAAAAATATGTAGAAGAATACGTATGGGCCTAAACTGAGGAAAAAATTAGTTTCTTTTTTAAAAATGTGGGATTCAACCTTGCTTACACACACCCTTCTCTCATCCCTGACCTCGCCATTATTCCCAATATTGAGGATCCAACTTTTCAGAACTTGATGGAGACAGGACGCTCACAAGCCTCTCACTTCTTGATTGGAGGGAGCTGGCCGTCATTCTCAGCTCTTGCCGGTCCTGCTGGGGCCTTCTGTTTGGGATTTTGGAGGGCACTCCATCTCACTCATTTTCTTCGATACCTCCCATCCCCAAGCAGCTTTAGTACATGCTCACAACTTTTGAGGAGTACTGCTCGGATTCAGGAGCAATACCTCACACGCTCTCAGCCAACTACAACCTTCTGTTCACACCTTTGGAACCCCATTCCCTAGGTTGCATTCGCAAATGGGAGCGAGATCTTGGTATATCGTTCAGTACTCAAAAAAGATAACATATCCTCTGATTTACGTACAGATCCTCCATCTGCACGAAGATATAAGAAACTAACTTTAAAAGTTTAGCTAGATGGTATAGAACGCCGGTGAGGTTACACAAAATTTTTCCTGAAACTTCTGATTATTGCTGGAGATGCCAGAATGAACGGGGCACCATTATCCATACTTTTTGGTCCTGTCCCAAACTGGAACACTATTGAAAGGAAGTCAAACGCATTGCCCAAAAATTTACAGAATGGCCGATACCGGACGACCCAGCCTTTTTCCTCCTCCATGCATCTAATGCCTCTGGGAGAATGTACAAAAAAATCAATCATTTACCATCTTCTTGACGCCGCCAAGGCATGCATTCCTCGGAAATGGAAATCCCCGCAGCTTCCTACCATAGGGATGTGGCTTACAAAAGTAGGGGAAATAAATAAGCTGGAAGACCTCATTTTCTCAGCACGCCACCAACAGGAACATTACTCCAAGACTTGGTCACTTTGGAATATGTTTGTCTTCTCTGATGAAGGTAGAGCCCTCCTTGACTGTGACCCTGCCAACTAAACCTATCTTACTTGGACCTCGACCCCACTTGGTATTCTTGATATACCAAACCTGCTTCCTGTCTGTCATCTATGCGGTCTGCGACCTCACATTTCGTATCTCTCCATTCCCTCCCTGACCCCTCTCCCCCCCTCCTTTCCCCATCTCATCCCCTGTACTTCTTCCTCCCTAACTTAGTACTCTTCTTCCTACTCTTATCCTCTTTTTTTCTCTTTCATTATGCTGTTTCTACTTTATGGACCAGTGTTTTTTTGGCTCCATAATACTCCTATTCTATATAAAATTATAAATTTATTTGGGCTGGTTCCGAGGCCTCGTCCTATCGGAATACACTGGAGTTTTGGCTATGACTTACCTTAATCATACCCGGCTCCGAGGTTCTATTCCCCCCCCCCTCTAACCTGGCATATAGAAGACACCCCGGGTAGCCAATGGACATAATGTTACCCTGGGTTTACAACGTTTCATTTTATGTAATGCATATCTGTTATGATGTATGGTATACCAAAACTGTTCATATGGTGTTGTATGTCCTTGAATCATACCCTTTGACTAAATAAAAAGTTTGAAAAAAAAAAATCGGGGATATTTATTATAGCAAAAACGTCAAAATATTGTGTTTTTTTTCAAAAATGTCGCTCTTTTGTTGTTTATAGCGCAAAAAATAAAAACCACAGAGGTGATCAAATACCACCAAAAGAAAGCTCTATTTGTGGGAAAAAGGGACATAAATTTTGTTTCGGTACAACGTCGCACGACCGTTAAAAGTTAAAACGACGCAGTGCCGTATCGCAAAAAATGGCCTGGTCAGGAAAGGGTCAAATCCTTCCAGGGCTGAAGTGGTTAATAAATATTTTAAGTACAGGAGTAATCCATTGAACTTATTCTATATTTGGTCGGTGGGAAGACTAGATTGCATAGATACTGACCTGGTGCTGCTTTCCTAAACTATAGTGCATATATATATATATATATATATATATATATATATATATATATATGTATATATATATATATATATATATATAAATATCCCAGTCTCACACAAAGACATTTGCTGTGTTTGCTTAGGCTTTTCTGCAAGTGAGACATTTGTCCAACAGATGTCCTGGACTGCTTACACAAGATATACTCTCTGCTACCAATGTCTATACAGATGTTCTGGTCAACTATAATTATCTAGTTTGAGTTTTTGCTATTTTTGACATCAGTGTAATGGGGCAGAAAAGGATATGCCCAAATGGGATTGGCTTCTTAAAACTTTCCAAATAAAAGGCAAGAACACAGGACTCTATTAGGACTTTTTAATCAGGTAACATCAAGGAAGGTCTCTGCTAGAATCTGAAGATGCTTTTTTTCGCCCCATCTCCTGCAATCCTAAAAAGAGTCCTCATTTCCAAGCAGATCATGAAGTTTCTATAAGTGGAGCTAAGTAACCTTTTCGTACATTCTTATTGTATGCAGACCATTATTATGTTAGAAAATAGGTAGCATTTTTCTTGTTATAGGTATATCTGTCAGCTTTGTATTATATTCCTAATATTGTAATAGTTTTGTATGTAAAGCATTTTTGTTTAGTAAAAGCACATTGATATACCACAGATGTCTAAGTTTCCTTGGTTTTACTGCAAGAACCTTTAATAGATAGACACAAGCATAACATATAACAGCCCCATTTTTTCACACTGGCCTGAATGATGAAAAAAAGTTTGGCTAGCAAAGTTGGGGCCCTTGAAGAAAGCACAACCATTCCTAGCAGACAACAGATTCACTTGTGCAGTATTGGACTCCAGATCCAGGGCACCCTCTTCAGAGTCTCCGGACACATGCTCTGATTCAGTTCAAATCCTCTGGCAGGGAATTGATGTGATGTTTCTCTTTCAATCCTGCTGAGACAGTCCCTCTTTTCCTTCCTTACAAGCAGTAGGAGTACTTTCTAGTACAGTCTGATCTCACCAGGCATCCAAATCACATTTTACACCCTCTCAGGGAGAAGTTTCCTGGTCTCTGAGGCAAGGTACTGTATTATGAGCAGTCTCTGCTAGCTTTAAGACTATACTCTGCTTTCCTCTCAGCAGCCTGAATGTGGGCGGGGCTTTGAAATCTGTGGCCATACTCCTTACACTGTTAACACTAAGCACTTTGGACACAACTTCTGTTAGAGAACACCACTCTCCAGGTATGCATAATTTCTGAGCCAGTACCACAAAGCATGTTCCAGTCTCCACCAACTCTGCAATCATCTCACCTCATTCCTAATGGCAATGTTCCCTATGTTGCTATTGGACACAGAAAATGCACTTTTCCATAACTTCATAACTCTATGCTTGTTCTCCTTCCTGGGGCCCCCTCTACATCTCTCTCCCGTGACTCCAGGCTAGGTCCCTAGGTACTGCGCAAGGTCAGTCTTTGTATGTGGGATACTGGTCACTAGTGAAGGGGCCAAGCATTCCAACCCTTCACTATCTATCCACTCTGCCCTGTGACCTCTCTCATGCCTGATTGGTTACTTTAGCATGTGACACAAACAGGGCTGCAGATAGTCTGTACGGGGCCCCGTGATCTCTATTTGACAGCCCCCCAACCCCAAGAAAATATTAAAGCTATATTTCGCTAAAAATACAAAAAAAAACATTATTAGCAGACATAAATACAACATAACTCATAGAATTCCGGCTAAATCTAAAACACAAAACTGAATTAATAAATAAAAATGAAGATGAGATAAAAAAAAAATGTATACAGGCTGGGCAGTTGGAGCTCCGAGATCATCAGAGAGACAGAGGGTGGGAAACAAAGTTACAGAGATAACAAACTCAGGAGCAGAGCTAACATTAGAGCCAGCACTGGGAGGGGGCACACAGGGAGGGGGATTAGTGAGGGACAACTGTCTGTTTCTCAGAAGATAAAAACTGGCAGCGGGGAGAGGGGGGAGAGACCACCTTTCAGCTGCTGGAGGAAGAGTTTTGAAATTGTCATCCATCACTAATTCTCCTCCCTATGTGGGCCCCCCTGTCTGCTCGGGCCCACTAACAGAGGACAAGTGGCTCCCCCTATCAGCGGAACTGGACACAAATACTCTAGTCTTCAGAAATGGCAGCTTTCTTGGCTGTAAAGGATATTAAAGTTTAGTTTTGTTTTAGATATGGGTCAGGCTCACTTAAAACCACCTAACAGTTTTTTATAGCTTTTGAGAATAAAAAGATCTCTTGAATTTTGAGGTCTTCATCCCTGCTGTGTTTTTTTGCAAAAGGAAACCCCATGAACTCTATTGGATTTGTTACACTTATTTTATATTATGGAAAATTTAGCTAGAGTCAGAGCAGAGTAAAGTAGTCTTAGGTAGCCTTGATTGGTGGTGAGTGCATGGCTCAGCGTTTGCTATCCACTCCCTGCACTAGACTGAATTGCAAAAAAAGGTGCAGTACACATTCAGGCATTAAAGTGATTGTAAAGGTTTGCATTTTTTTTTTTTAAATAACAAACATGTCATACTTACCTCCACTGTGCAGTTCGTTTTGCTCAGAGTGGCCCCGAACACCGACTTCAGATAACCCCCTAGGAGAAGCGCTCTCCCCAGGGGTTACCTTGCGGGCGCGCTCCCAAGTCCAGCATTTGCGCCCATAGACACGAATGCTGGACTCGGCTCTGCCCCCCCGGCACCTACATCTTTGGATTTGATTGACAGGAGTGGGAGCCAATGAGCCGAGAACCCCTGGGCAAAGGAAGAGCGCGTCTCCGTAAGGTGAAATTCCTGGGCTCAGGTAAGTAAAACGGGGGGCTGGGGGGCGGTAACTGTCAGGTGTTTTTTCACCTTAATGCATAGGATGCATTAGGGTGAAAAAACACGAGGGTTTACAACCCCTTTAAATAAGGAGCTAATTTTCTCCAGGATTCTTCCTGCAGTGTTGTATTTCCTTCAGCTAGGTAGAACTTTTGCTGACTGCAATTCATAGCTAGAGCAGTTAGTAGGTGTTTGCGGACTTAGGACCTGGTAATTTACCAGACTGATAGAGTGTGCAGCGACCGAGTAGGAAGCCAGTGGTTTATATGTGATGTTTTTATTTGAGTTGTGATGCAATGGTTTACCAACAATAATTTTCAATAAAGACTGATTATGCCTACAGTATATGTACACATACTTGCAAAGCTTTGGTCATGAACCTCAAAACCTCTAATATGTGCATCTATGTTAACTATGCAAATACACACACCTTGAGATAATCACTTGTTTATGATTATCTACTTAACTAGGTCTGTTATATTAGTAACACAATATAATTGTGTATGACAGCATCAACGCTGAAATCTCTGAAGACATAAGCAGATAGAAGGCCAAGTATCAAACACAAGATGGCGTGAGCAGGATTAGAATGACGATCACCTCCACGTAAGAAACAGCTGGGGATCTGCAGGGATTGGGATGAGAAGAGAGGGATTAATGGAAAGATTATCACAAAGGGGGAGAGAATGAGATTGTGACAAAGGGCAGAAGACAAAGGGGGCAAACAAAAGGCAGCAATAAAACTATGATGCATATAGTGACAAAGAATTGATCACATTAAGAGAAGAGACGTAGAGGTCATTGATGAAGGAATGAGGTAAGAAGAGTGACATCAGCAGAAACTGACAAGACAAAGGGCGAAGTATTGTACACATTATAAAAAAATTAGAACACCAAGGAAGCCGTTGAGGCATACATTGATCACGCTGGACCCATTAACTCAACTCAACATCTATCTGAAGCAAAGCAGCCGCTTCTACGGTAAGACGTTCCCCATATTCTTGCTCCTCCTTACCAAACCTCCTATTTTACCATCCTTTTTCTAAATAATCCCTAAAGACAAGCATGATACCAATCTACCCAACATCACTACTATTCCCAATGTTAAGCACATTAATTGCTTTCCAGACATATTCTTTTTTCTGTTTTTGTCTGTGTACTGGCGCAATGTCCGCAGTGGGGCTTTGTGGTACAGATGCTAATATTTTGCTGTTTAAAATAACAGTGCACCTCAGCACTATTTTATGTTAATACAAACTATACTAACCTATAGCAATCAGCTTTCTTTTTTTATGTCTTTTTTTTTTGCTTTGTACAATAACTCCAAATTATTGTAGAACAATTGCCATAAATATGATACAGAAATTCTCAGTTGGCATTTTTTTGTTTTTTTCATTTTCTAAGGATAGTACACAATTAAAGAAACATAATAAGTAATAAAAATATAAAGAAAAAAAGAAAAAAAGCAATGCTTTTTATAGAGTTAGTTGGGAATTTAAATAAAAGGTACCCGTGTTACCATATATTTAAAAATATGCATTACTTAAGCGTTTGCTACAACACTATGATCTTATCTTATTTGTGACAGATGTGTTTTAATGAAAAAAAGAAAAACATGGTAATATCCTTGCTCTTGGCAACTATTTCAAATCCAAAGCATTTTTTAGAAGTTACGTACAGGGTTAGGAATTATAGCAGGGAGATCCCACTTTTGCCAATATGCAATACATATAGAAAGCTAGGGCTGACTCAGATCAGCCTGCTCTACTTTTACATTTCATTATGCTTTGTGATCAATTTAGTACTACATGACAGATTTGTCATTCATTTTTACGCAAGAACTGGGTGATTTTTAAGATTGAATTGAACTGGTTATATGCCATTAATCTAGGGAAGGGTGGGATTAGAAAAAGACAAGGTCTTTAAGGGGCAATAGTCTGTAAATATTTGTGTTTTTTTTCTTCTTATTTGCAAAGACTGGAATTATTAATCAATACATCATGATTTTTTTCAAGGTGTGTCTGTCATTGTGATAAACACATGTACCTATTAACCCTACCAAGTGCATGTTTAAATGACCCACCCTATACTTCACCTTAAATAATCTACTGTTTTATACTATTTCAGACCCTGCTGTTCTGTATTATAGTGTTGAGATAAATTTGTCTTTAAGAGCCCTTTCACACTGACAGCACGGCTGCGTTAGCGGTAAAGCGCCATTAGTTTTAGTGGCGCTTTACCGTAGTTTTAGAGGTGCTTTTCGGCCGCTAGCGGGGAGCTTTTAACACCTGCTAGTGGCTGATTAAGGGATTAATAGAGCCCGCAAAGCGCCGCTGCCGAGGCACTTTGCAGGCACTTCAGCGGTGCTGCCCATTGATTTCAATGGGAAGGGGCGCTTTAGGAGCGGTGTATATGCCACTCCTAAAACGCCCCAAAGATGCTGCTTGCAGGACATTTTTAATGTCCTGCCAGCGCACCGCCCCAGTGTGAAGGCAATCAGGCTTTCACACTGGGACTGTAGACCCCTTTCACACTGGAGGCATTTTTCAGGCGCTTTACAGGTGCTATTTTTAGCGCTAAAGCACCTGTAAAATGTCTCCAGTGTGAAAGGGGTCTAAGTGCAGACTTATCATTCACATTTATTTATGTATTTATTCTTATCAAATTATTATGTAACAAGAGGAATGTGAGGATAGAATGGTCCAGATAGTAAATTAAAATCTTACATAATGCAATTAAAATATAGAAAATGTTATGAGTACAATACCCCTAACCACTGTCAAGGTGATGTTATCTTGAACCAATGTATGCTAGGCAATCTTGACTGTTACTATGGTGAAGAATTGGTTGGCCTAACCCTCAGTGGAGTTTAATAGAAGGCTATATGACACATTTACTGCTCATATATGTTGTGTTTTAAGAAAGCACATAATCTGCCACTGTTGACCTTGTAAATGTGTCTTTCATTAAAGGTTAGTGCCATTTAAAGCGGTTTTAAACCGCTGGCCTTTTTTCTTTTTTTTTCCCTGCAAGGTAAAGTCATAATGTGCTTTATGTGAAACTTACCTTAAAACAAAGCTGTTCCAGTGCCGCTTCCATCTTCACTTGTCTTGCTTCCAGGTTCGTGGGCTCCGGCTCTGTGGCTGGCCGGAGCCGCGATTACGTCACTCACGTATGCGCACAGGAGCCGCCATTCATGACACAGGGCTCGAAAGGAATGGCATGGGTGGCCGTTCCTTCAGAGTGCATGCGCCAGTGATGTCACTGGTTGCATGCAATGTAAATATCTCTTAAACAGTGTACGTTTAAGAGATATTTACAATACCTATAGGTAAGCCTTATTATAGGCTTACCTATAGGTAAAAGTCTGGAAAGGAAGTTTACTTCCTCTTTAAAAAAAAGGGATTGTTTGGGCTACCAAGTAGTTGTCGGTTTAGCAAGGGGGAGTATATGTAACCTTGCTATTAAGACTACAGTGAAGGTTTTGTCCTTAAAGGAGATCTGGTGTCAAGAAAGATAAAAGCGGACAATGTTGACCTCCCTCTGAAAATGTTAGTTGCCTGGCAGTCTCTGTCTTCAGTATTTTGAGACCCTGATCTGGAACAAGCATGCAAATCATGAGTTCTGATTTCTATCTGATTTTCTATATCAGCATATTTATTCCAAATCAGAGCACTGCCATCCGCCATTTTTATTTTGCTAGTGCAGAGAATTTGTGGTGGATCCACTTAGTAGCTCTTACGTCAGTGTGCAAAGAGACAGGAGGCAGAGATGTTCACTGCAGGTGGTAATAGAGTCAATCCAGCTGCTGGAAGGAAGGAGACGGCAGGAGAGAGGTGGACTGTGGATGTGGGAGCAAAGGTGAGTTGTGGATGGGGGTGCAGAGGTGTGCTGTGCATAACAGGTATAGAGGTAAGTCTTGGACAGGGAGATGCAGAAGTGAAAAGGGAAGAGCAGAGGTGAGCTATGGATGTAAGTTCAGAAAACATATGTATAACATATGTATTTTCTAAAAATTATTGTGCTGAGGTTTGTGTGTGTCTGTTAGACTCTTGCTCGTGGCACAGTAATTAAAGCTTTTTTTGTGGGTACAAGGACTTTGGCATATACTAAAACATAATCCCCCTTGGGTGTTTAATACATCACATTCGCTTTTTGTAATATTTTTATCATATCTAACACTTATTGATTATGCTAATGTATTATGAGCTATAGATATAATTGTTAGCAAGGGTTTCTCAAAGGGAAAAAGGCTGAGAATGGCTGCACTAGATAAACTACCATGACAGAGTCTCCTATAGACAACATACTTCAGTTAAGATTATTTTGTGGACCATTTTGTTTGCAATTTCAGATATGTCTCGGGAGCAGTTAGAAGGGGTGGTCCGTACAGTCGAAACCCTACTAGCAGAGGCAGAAGCGCTACGAGTACGATGTCAGCGACAGAGTGATGAGGTGAAGCAACTCTGTGAAGACTTGAGGAATGAAAACCGAGACCTGGTAGAACGATTTTCTCAAGCGGAGCGAGATCTCACTGAAGTCAAACGTTCTGTCAATGAGCTGATGGACACCAAAATAGCATTTGAAGCCCGGGAGAGGCAAGTGCGAAAGTTGAGCAAGCAACTGTAATAAAGGACACTGGACTTTTCAGTCTGATAGCCACAGAAGAACATAGTTTTATTACAGCCTTGGCTACCTACACTTCCTCTTATCACCCCCTCTAACTTTTCCCAATCATGTAGATGATTTCAGGTTGTTTAAATGCTTCTTGGATTGTTAAATGAATTAATCTAAATGATGCAGTAACTTACAGTAAGCTGAAATGTGGAAAACGCAAAGGGGGTATTTATGAAACATTGAGCAGCTATTTTCTCCACTTAGCTGCCACATTTTTTGGTATTATTGGCCAATTATTTGTCCTTTCTATAAAAACAGGCTGGTTGGTTTTGTTCAGCACAAGAATTTGTCATGTATCTTTCTTTTCACAATCACCTTTTTCCATTGTCTTTTAGCCATTTTTGTTATACTTTATTTGCATGTTTAAAGCTGTGAAATTGAATTAAAAAAATAATTTGCATGATCACTTTAGTACAATACCAGTGACAAAACACAAATATTTGTAAGACAAGTCACTCATTCTTCCTCTCTTTCAAGTTTGGCAGTTTTCTTACAAATTTGTTTAAACATGTTGCCACTTTAGGACCAAACCTTTAGGCAAACATATCTTAATGCATTTTCTATTCAGAGCAATACAATGCGGAGGAGAACAATCTGTTTGGGTTGCAGTGCACTGTGTATAATAGGTTCCTTTCAAATTTGCTATGCATTGCTGTGCATTTGCACTGCCTTAAAGTGGGGTTCCACCCAAAAAAACAAAAATACATGAAAAATCCTAAAAACAAAAACAAAAAAAATTTGGATATTTTTTTTTTTTAACTTACCTCTAAATGCCTGTTGCTAGGGGGTCCCTCATAGTCTGCCCCTTCCAGTGCCTGGGCTGGTGACATCACTTCCCCCTCGGCACAGGAAGGGCTCCGCTCTGCTCCCTCCCTCCTGTCAATCATCTGGGACCCATTACAGATCCCAGGTGACTGAGCGGCCAATCAAGGCGCGCGGCGCCGCTCGCGCATGCGCAGTGGGTGCCAGGCTGTGAAGCCACAGCCCGGCGCCCACAGTTGCAATGCCGGCGCCACCGAATGGAGGGGGAGACGAGTGGGGCTTCGATCCCCCGCATCGCTGGACCCAGGGACAGGTAAGTGTCCAATTAAAAGTCAGCAGCTGCAGTATTTGTAGCTGCTGACTTTTAATTTTTTTTTTTTATTACTGGACCCCCTGGGTGGAACTCCTCTTTAACATAATGCACACATGCTTGGAATAATGCAACGCACTGGACAGGTTTGAAGAGACCTAAAACATAATTTCACAGTGTTTTTACTAACACAAACCAAACAAATTGTGCAAACCAAGACCTTGATCCTGTTAGCAGCTTCTTTATTTAACAAGCTTTTCAGAGCACAGAATGAGCCTTCTTTTTGTGTTTCATTCTAAAGCACCTAAACTGTGAGTTTTGCAAAGCATTTTCTATTTAACTTGGTAGAGCAGTGACAATGAAAATTTTGACCTAAATACCCTTTGCACCTTGGATTTAGGCTCAATAAATAAATCCAACTAGTTGGTCCAAATGTCAGTCAATTCTGGGTGACTCAAGATTCCCCATTTTTGACTACAGATATGCCCTGGATTGGTAGTTTCCTATGATAGTTGCTTTCTTATTTCTATGGGTCTGTTTATCAACTTTTTCAGTCAAGATCCACATATATTCCAAATACAAAGATTTGTGAATAATGGGTATTGATAAATACAAAGCTGTGAAAGTCTCAATGATTTAAAATATACTCTGGAGTTTTTCCCAGCTGAGTTTGTGAACGCCATCAATAGACATTCTCTAGTTAAAGAACCTGTTAAAAAAATGGTCCCTAGCCCCTAATGCGCACAGGTGAGGACAGCGCTGGATCCCTGGACAGGTAAGTGTCCTCTTATTAAAAGTCAGCAGCTACAGGATTTGTAACTGCTGACTTAAAATTTTTTACTGCACAAATGCATCTGCGCCAATCCTGTGCAGTGTTCCCGGCTGTCTCCCCACTTCTGGTGATGTCATTTCCGTGTGTTCCACACTGGTTTCATTGGACTTCCTGGTGGCCACAGGACTGACTACAGACTTCCCTTCACAGCCCGTGGATACAGTGTGAGGACGTTCGGAGAGAGACCTGAGTGACACCCCACTACAGATGAGCATTTTTTAAACCTGGATCTTTGTGTTTTATATCCTGACAATTAAATTGTTTACACTAAAACTACACTCAGGTGGCGTTTCCTGTCTCTCCCTCCTTTTCTATACATAAACATCATTGATCCATTTGGATTAGCAGAGCTCAGTCTCCCATGAAAATGAATAGGATGTGGAGTAGGAAATGTGTAAATTGCCATCACTTCACTGCTGCAAAATAATGTATGTATCCCAAGGCAGCAAACATTTCAGGCGATATCAACCAGATTTTGATTGCAAAATCTACTGGATGGATCAAGGCAACTTACAGGCAGTGTTTGTACCCAGGCTATCAGCTGTGTGCAAAGCAAATTATACAGGAAGACATTCGGCCCAACAGTCCTGGATTTCATTATTAGAACTTGTTTTGTCAGCAGTTTAAAGATTAAGCACAGGACTAATCCAACTTTGACATGTATTTTTAGCTTGACTCTTACCAAATAACACAATGCCATTTCTTAGCTAACATTTAGCTACCATCTAGAGATAGAAAACGTTGCCAATATATTTTTTTGTAACAGTATTATTTTTCTATGGAGAGGTTACAGCACATTGAGGTATATGTATAAACTTCAAATAAAAGACGTGAATGGCATGCCCAGAGACATAACTAGAACCTTCAGGGCCCCGCTGCAAGAAACCATGACCCCCCCCCCCCTCCTTCCATCTGAGCCCCGGGCTTCCAATTTTTGGAGGTTATGTATGGACATCCTTACAGAACCCTGCCTCTTGCATGCCCCCTGGGTCACACATCCAGCGCACTCTGTGACTGCTGTGATCACTAATCACAGTAAATGGTCAATCACAGTGGCCCTTTATCATCTGTAAATAGACTTGCCGGCTATCGGCTATCGTCAGTCCTGTCCTCCCACGCTATGTATGTGTGAGAAAGGGAGACCTGTTAACCACTTCAGCCCCGGACCATTTGACGGCAAAAGACCAGAGCACTTTTTACGACTCGGCACTGCGTCGGTTTAACTGACAATTGCGCAGTCTGCGACGTTGCTCCCAAACAAATTTGACAACCTTTTTTTTTCACAAATAGAGCTTTTTTTGGTGGTATTTGATCACCTCTGTTATTTTTTATTTTATAAACAAAAAAAAAATAAGGACAATTTTGAAAAAAACGCATTATTTTTTACTTTTTGCTATAATAAATATCACCAAAAAATATATAAAAAAAACATTTTTTTTCCTCAGTTTAGGCCGATACGTATTCTTCTATATATTTTTGGTAAAAAAAATTGCAATAAGCGTTTATTGATTGGTTTGCGCAAAAGTTATAGCGTCTACAAAATAGGGGATAGTCTTATGGCATTTTTATTAATAATTATTTTTTTTACTAGTAATGGCGGCGATCAGCGATTTTTATCGTGACTGCCACATTATGGCAGACAGATCGGACACTTTTGGCGCTATTTTGGGACCATTCACATTTATACAGCGATCAGTGCGATTAAAAATGCATTGATTACTGTGTAAATGCCACTGGCGGTGAAGGGGTTAACCACTAGGGGGCGCTGTAGGGGTTAAGTGTGTCCTAGGGAGTGATTCTAACTGTGGGGGGGATAGCCTATGTGTGACATGACACTGATCACCGCTCCCGATTACAGTGAGCTGTGATCAGTGTCCTTGTAAGTAGGCAGAACGGGGAAATGCTTGTTTACATCAGCATTCCTCTGTTCCTCCTCTCCGTAAGATGATCGCGGGTATCCCCGCGGACATCGAGTCCGCGGACCCGCGACCACACTCACTGAGCTCGCGGTGGGCACGCGCGCCCGCAAGCCGCTTCTTAAAGGGCAACGTACAGGTACTTTAATATGCCTGTACATGCCCTTCTGCTGACGTATATAGGCGTGAGCCGGTCGGCAAGCAGTTAACAGGAAAGACTGTCAGTGCATTGTTTACACTGATAACCGGAGCACTGATCATCAGTGCCCTGATTATCAGCGCAGCCCCATCAGTGCCGCCTATCAGTGCTGCCTATCAGTGCTCATCAATGGCAACTATCAGTGCCCATTAATGCCGCCTATCAGTGCCCATCAATGCCGCCTATCAGTGCCCATCAGTGCCGCCTATCAGTGCCGCCTATCAGTGCCCATCAGTACAGCCTATCAGTGCTGCCTATCAGTGCTACCTGTCTGTGCTCAATGCCGCCTATTAGTGCCCATCAGTGCCACCAATCGGTGCTCATCAATGCCGCCTATCAGTGCCACCTATCAAAGCCCATCAATGCCACCTACCAGTGCTACCTGTGCCACCTATCAGTGCTCATCAATGCCATTTATCATTGCCCATCAGTGCAGCCCAACAGTGCAGCCTAACAGTGCCTCCTTAGCAGGACCGGCGCTCCCGCTAGGCGAACTAGGCAGCTACCAGGGTGCACTGCCGCCTAGGGGCGCACTGCTGCCTAGCCGGGAGTGTGCAGGCTGGCCCAGATGGATTGGCCCAGCGGCAGCCACAGCTCCATCGAAATAGTGCTCTGTCCTGTGTGCTGACTCTGAGTTTCACTCACTGTGCATTGCTGCTGTGCAGCGTGCAGGCTTCACGCACTGTCCAGGCAGCGCTGTCTGTGCACAAATTGGATTGATGCTGACACTGACTCCGCCAATCCGTTTTGCAATTACAATTAGGCCGCAGCCTGCCTAGCACTATGTGCCCAGGACAGGTGCCGTGCCAGCCAATGAGGTGCTGAGCGCGGGCATGGCGCGCCCCCCCCGCCTCAACATGACATCATTCCCTCCTTCAGTCCAGTCCCATCCACAAAAGAGCAGAGGAGCCCATGCAGTCCCCGGCTGTCCCACACAGAGTGAACTGTGGAGGCTCAGGCTGGAGCTGAGAAGAGAAGAAAAGAGAAGGTACAGTATAAGTGTGTGTAACAGACAGTGTGGCCTGTAATAATTGATGCCTTGCTCAAGCTGTAGACAAACAGGCAGTATATTATACACAGTCTGCAGCTGCAGAAATCATATTCAGAATTCCCTGTGTACAGTATTATGGCATCATGTACATATTTATTATAGTATGGACAAATATTGTATACTGGGTTGTGGGGAAACATTGGCAAAACCCAAGGCATACTGCAAGCAGGTACCAGCAGCTACACATATATTTTGAAATTTTGATGAATCTAAAAACTGACGGTAAGAGAAAACTTTTTTTTTTTTTTTTTCTTTTTTTTGCGCAAGTAGCTGGTCTTGCCTAGGGCGCAAAATAGTCTGGCACCGGCCCTGCTTCTTAGCAGGACTCTGAGCTGATATCATCTCTCTCATACAGCTAAGAGAGCTAAGAGCCTGCACTGACAGTTACCCCTCCCTCCTCCCTCGCACAGATGAGAGAGGAGAGAGTCGATCCTCTTCTTCTCCTCCCACCCCTCTCCTCCTGTGTGTGCAACGCGGGAAGCGTGAGCTGCTTAGCTTCACAATTCCCACGGTGCACACACAGGAGGAGAGGGACGGAGGAGAAGGAGCAGACTGTCTCTCTCCTCTCTCATCTGTGCGAGGGCAGAGGGAGGTGGAACTGTTAGTGCAGGCTCTTAGCTGTATGAGAGAGATGCTCTCAGCTCAGAGTCCTGTGAAAAGCAACCCCGCTGGGGCCCCCCCCGACAGTGGCGACCCTAATAGTTCTGCCACTGGCATGCCCACATAAAATTTCCAATTTTCTTACACCTTGCAGTACAAATGTGTACAACGAAGAACACACAACAATGCTCTACTCATAACCTTCAACCCAGTTATAGGTACCTTGAAAAATGTATTAAAGCTGTATTAAACCCAAAAGCAAACATTTATTATATTGCTGCTTATCAGTTCTTAGATATGATGGCTATATTAGGTTTCTTTTTTAGGCTTTCCTTCCCTTATTTGCATCTGGTAATCTGGCCAGTAAGTCTGTTGCTTTACAACAGCACAGCTCTCCTGTAGGTGTAGCAGTTACAGGGATGTGACAAACCATTTACTATGGTGCAATAGTGAGCTTTTATTTATTTATGTAAACATTTATCCCAAAAGGTGAAAAAAAATGTTTGTTTTAACAGCTTATAAAGTGTTAACTGGAGTTTGGCTTCAATCTGTTAGTGTATCTAAATCTGCTAGTACATCTAACACTCCCCTCCTCCAGATTAACAAAGCTGGCATCCAAATGTGCCCCCTGTGCTCATTCATCCAGAGTGGGGGCACTCTAATGCCCCGTACACGCGGTCGGATTTTCCGACGGAAAATGTGTGATAGGACCTTGTTGTCGGAAATTCCGACCGTGTGTAGGCTCCATCACACATTTTCCATGGGATTTTCCGACACACAAAGTTTGAGAGCAGGCTATAAAATTTTCCGACAACATAATCCGTTGTCGGAGTTTCCGATCATGTGTACACAAATCCGACGCAGAAAGTGCCACGCATGCTCAGAATAAATAAAGAGATGAAAGCTATTGGCTACTGCCCCATTTATAGTCCCAAAGTATTTGTTTTAAGTCACTGCGTTCAGAATGATCAGATTTTCCGACAACTTTGTGTGACCCTGTGTATGCAAGACAAGTTTGAGCCAACATCCGTCAGAAAAAATCCTAGGATTTTGTTGTCGGAATGTCTGATCAATGTCCGACCGTGTGTACGGGGCATAATAGAGAAGGTGTGTTACTGGCCAGATCACCAGGTGAAAACTGACTAAGTATTACAATTAGTTTTTTGGGTTTATTCCACTTTAATGTGGGTTTTCAACAAAAACCTCACAGCTGCAATTATTTAAAGCTTGGATGAATGCGTTTAAGGCAGTATAATACAATTGGTAGATTAAAATGGTTTTGCGAAAGAAGAGAGAATTAAGAAAGAAAAAGGGACAGAGCGATTTGACTCCAGAAGAGGAAGACCTCTCTGAACAAGGAACATTTGGGAGGAAATATAGCAGATACAGTATGTCTCATTACTGGAGGCTGGAAAATGAAAGTCAGCCTATGCTTTTTCATTAATTAAAGATAAGGCTAACCGTTTGAAGCCATTCTAATAAGGTCTCAATATCTATGAGATCTGGAAACAGACTCTTCTGCTTTTAGTACCTAAGCATTCTGGCAGTCCAGATTATGCAAGGGTTAAGTTCTGTCCTGACTGCTGGGATGTCACAGTACAAAGCCGATTAAGGATGATTAACTGAGAAATTGGGACAGAGTGACAGAATACAAATGACGATTAACCATTTCCCTGCCACTAATCTGCATGTCATGCAAAACAAATGTAGATAAGATGTCCATACACCATTACACAACAGGTAAGGCCTTAGCAAATGCAATATAAATCCGATCATTTCTATCTAGGACACAGTTTAAAGAGAACCTGTACTAAGGTTCAAATTGCTGCAATTCATGCTGATATTCTGAAAATGTTAATTACTGGTCCTTTTCTGATTTCAATAGTTTCTGGGCTATATATGCAGAAGAAGCATGTAAACGCAAGAACTCCTAATCTGAATACTTGCTCCTGGTCAGCGTTTAGAAAGTACCGAGGACACTGGTAAAGCATTAAAGCCAGGGAACTAGCATTTTTAAAACAGTTTTAATTCCCTTGACCTTGCAGAGAACCATGGATCTCAACTGTTCTTATTTTGACAGGACAAAGTGGATTAGCTAAATACGTCATCTACTGTGCAATTATGCTTATAAGAGAAAGTCATTAAAGAGGTTGTAAAGGCATCCTATGCATTAAGGTGAAAAAACACCTGGCATTCACCGGCCCCCTAGCCCCCCCCCCCATTTTACTTACCTGAAACCCTTCATTCAGTCGGCGGGGACGTGCTGGCTCCTATTCCACAAGCTTCCGGCTCTTGATTGGATAGATTGATAGCAGCACAGCCATTGGCTCCCGCTGCTGTCAATCAAATCCAATGATGCGGGCGAGGGGGGCGGGGCAGAGTCCGGCATTCTGTGTCTATAGACCCAAATGCTGGACTTGAGAGTGCTCCTGCAAGGTAACCCCCTCGGGGAAGCGCTTCTCCGAGGGGGTTATCAGATGTGGGGAAGAGCTGCGAGAGCCGCTGGTGGACCCCAGATGAGCAGGTTCGGGGCCACTCTGTGCAAAACGAGCTACACAGTGGAGGTAAGTATGACATGTTTGTTATTTAAAAAAAAAAAAAAATTACCCTTACAATCATTTTAAGGGTCTCTCCACCCTAAACATTTATCCATGAGTGGGGACTTCCCATAAAACATCTCCCTGCTAATGATCTTGTCCCTTTCCACATGCTATGGAGTCTGCCTCTTACTGCTGCAATAGAAGGATATTTGTTACTTCTCTTGGATTCTCTAATTGACAACACATTAAAATTCCATTATTATGGCTGTAAGACACAAAGCAAAACAGCACTAAAGCAAAAAAGAAAAAGAAAAAGCAACATAAAGCAAAAAAACTAACAAAACAAACACTAAGTTGCATATATCTACGCTATAAAAATCACAAAAATAGCCATAGCAACACAACTGCACCTGTACCACACCTATACTGCACCTTGACTGCATCTTTACTGCAACTATACAGCATGCTGGTTTATTTAAACTGTCATTAAGTTTACCACTACTTCTTAAAGGGCTCCAATGATAGCTGGCAGAAAAAACATCAAGGACTGCCCCTCAAGCACAATCATCCTGCAAGTCCCTTTTGATTCCTTCTCTTTCTTTCATTTTTCCGGACATTGCATATACAATCAGTCTAGACTTGGATAGTTGCCATTAATGCACTTCAGCAGTATAGTTTCCTGTATCTGGTAAATCGAGCTTTATTACTGCCCACGGTTGCACTTTAAGTGACCTTGCTACTGTTTTTTTATCTTTACATATATTCTAAAAGATCCAACATGATTTGGAACAGCAAAAATTATACAACAGTAATCATCCTAAATTGGTTGCAACAAAAATGTAAATATACAATCTCTTACAGAAGAAGACCTTATTTCTCATCATACAGAGGAGCATGAAGTGAGAAACTTATATAGTATGTGTCCAGCCAGAAGGATAGCAATTCAGGTCACCACCTGCCTTAGAAAACAGTGCAGGTGATCCACCTATACATCAGTGAGTTTGTCACTTCCCTGGACTTTGCCAGTCAAATGCTCCATGTCAAAAGACTACACCAAGGTCCAAAAAATACAAAATAAATATTGAAAAAGTAAAAAAAAAAAAAGAGGGTAGGGAGGAATTGGGGAAGGATATAGAGTAGGGAGGGAATAGGGGATGGATAGAGGTTTGCTGTGGGCAAATCTGCTCCTCATCCAATCTGTGCCTGATGGTCTGTAACTGACGGTCAACCTAATCTATAGGTATGAGATATCCCATTGCTACACATGGCTAGTCTCTACATCAGTTATTCTCAAACTGTGTGCCGTGGCACACTAGTGTGCTGCGGAAGATTTGCAGGTGTGCCGTGGGAGTTTTGAAAAATATATTGGGGAGCCGTCAGCGAAGACTGTAACAGCGGTGAGACCCACGGGGCAGTAGGAAAACGTCCTATTCATTTTCTCTTCGTTATCCTTTAGGGGGCTGGTCAGACTCTCCAAATGGCGAATATCCTCAACCTCACGGAACCATTGTGTGAGAAAAGGGACTGTTGTGGATTTGCACACTGATGGGATGCATTAACCAAATGTTGCACCACTGATTTCTTGTATACCTTCACCTGCATTGGGGTGTGATGTAGAAGAAAGAAAGCATGTAGGGGACCTGGGTGTCCGTAAATATCTGCATAATAGCATGCACTCGCTTGCAGAAGGGCTGAAGGGCTGGGCAAGACCAAAATATGTGTAGCATACCTCCCCCATCAGCAGCACAGTGGCAACAACCAGGGGTGTATCTACCGCAGGGCAAACAAGGTGTTGGGGGGAGTTGGGGGGGTGCACTGTGGTAGGCTAGTGAGGGGTTTGGGGGGAGGCCTGTGGCAGGCTAGTGGGGGGGTCACTACACCACAGTCCACCAAAGACCCTGCTTAGCCACCAGAGACCCCACACAGCCACCAGAGACCCCACACAGCCACCAGAGACCCCATATAGACACCAGAGACTCCGCACAGCCACCAGAGACCCCGCATAGCCACTAGAGACTCCGCACAGCCACTAGAGGCCCCACACAGCCACTTGAGAAGGATAGGGTGGGATTTTAGTCTTGCCTAGGGTAGCACAAAACCAAAATACACCTTTGCCAACAACAGTATCTTCGGTGTAATGTAGCTGGCGTTTGGTACTACCTGGTCATAATTTTACATGCTAATGCTTCAGATGTTTGATATGTGAAAATTTGAAAGTTTTCCGTACCGACAAAACTCTGCTAGCAGGTTAGAGACAGTGACATCAGGTTGACTTAGGGAGAGCAGTAAATAGTGCATAAGGAAGAACAAGTAAGTGCATAAGCTGATACTTTGTGACAGTAATTGCCAATCATTATATCACTGATGTCTGGATTCACCCTGACCTGGCGAAGGAATGCCTCGAGCGTCAAAATAAAAATGATGGTTGAAGGCTTTCTCAGCATCCATGGATAGAATAAAAGCAGGTTCTGCCTTCGACAGGGTGGAGTGAATCACGTTGAGTACACTAATTGTTACATCTCTTACTTCTCTGCAGGGCATAAAGCCAACCTGATCTAAGCGTATTATCGTTTGGAGGCAGACGACCTGCCAAATTTTGGTGAACAGTTTGAGATTTACATCAGGTAGAGATATGCGTCGGTAATTGGGGCAATGTGTGACATCTTTCCCCTCCTTCGGGATAACTCTAATATATGCTGCCAGAGACTCTGACCATATCTGGTTAGGCTGCATGAGAGCATTAAAATTGTCACAAAATATGATTCCAGTCTGTCTTAGAAGCATTTATAGTGGGCCAAGATGAAATCAAATGGTCCAGGCACCTTGCTTGGTTTTGTCTGCCTGATTGCCTGGAGAAAATCATCAGGCGTGATAGGTTTCTCTAATTTCTCAATCACCTCAGGCTTAATGGTGGGTAATATTGATTGCAGGTGATACAGTGTTCTCTTTGTAGCACCCTGGTGTTTAGGCAGGGTTGCTAACAAAATTAGTTTGCCAGGTAGTAATTGTCCTGGCTAATTGTTAGTAGATCCACTGATTTCCCCCTAATTCTGGAATTGTTGCACTTCTCTCTTCTGTCACTAGGTGGCATTGTAGCTGGTGACATTAGATATACAAGGGCATAGCAAGGCCAGATCATGAATGGATGGGGTGTCTCAGCCAATAGACAAGGCTTTAATTACATCCCTTGGCCTGGTGGGAGAGCCTATTTATTTGGGTGGTCAGGTTATTGGGGTTCTGTGCCACCTGGATGGCTGTCTGCTAGGCCAAAAGCCTGAGGCCTATCCCAGGGACACCTGGCTGCTAGGTTGCCTGAGGCCTTTCCAGGAGCAGTAGAAGCAGCGTAGGGTTGGGACTGCAGGATTGGAGTCCAACTGAGTTGCAAAGGTTCAGCCGGACAGGGAACCAGTTTGGTCGGAGGTAGAAGGGAAGCTGTCGCCACTAAGGGGCCATTCACCTTGTTACCAGAGACTACTGTGAGTAAGCTGAAGCCAGTACCAGAGCAGTCTTCTCACCAGCCAGGGACTGTGAAGAAGTGGGAACGCATCAGCAAGTGCCAAGCTAGGGACCCAGCAGGATTGCGGGGGAGACGCTTGAGGAGTATACAGCGGGATAGCTGTGGAAGAGCTCAGGGGATCCAGTGACGACTGGGATCTGGAAGTCTAGTAAGGGACCAGGAGCTCAGTAAGTGAAGACCTACAGTGGGATAATGTGAGATAACAAAAGGACTGTTCTGTGTTACAAAGAATTATGTACAACTACTGTTAGTGACTGTTGCAAGATTAGTTGCCATAGGAGACAGCGGTCCTACCTATACAGAAGTGTCATGCGGCTGGAGGCCTTACACTGTATAGCTTTCTACCTATAGAAGTGTCGGAGTCTGCCAATTACCATTGCATCTACTCAAGGGTGTCCTGGCCCCTAACCCTCTCAACCACAGTTCTGTTAAGAGACAATAAATCTCTTGTTCGCATTCAAAAAGTGACGTGTGCCCATCATTTCATCTTGCATCACACCCACCATGCCTGGTAACCCACTCTACAAGGAAGGATGTCAGCTCGCCCTAACCCTTGAGGTTACCATTAGGCCTCTGGGGCCCTGGGATCTTGCTACATCTGATTTTCTCACTATGGGTTGCCAGTTGAACTGGAGTCCATCACTTCCTGATATCATACAAGTCAGAGAAGTACACCCTAATATCCGCTGCTATAGCTGAAGATAATCAGACAGGAGTACCCTCAGTACTTTGCAGAAGTGAAACGTAGGTTTGGGCTCTGCATACCCTAAGTGCATTGGCCAACGAACTGCTGCATTGAGTGCGGTATTCATAGAAGGCACACTGACGTTTGACAAGCGACACCTTCGCATCCTGGATCACTAGGGTAAAATAAACCTCTAAATTAAGTTCGGGGAGGGGGGGGAGTTCCTCTTTATTGTATGCAGTGACCAACAAGTATTTATCATACTTACACGGTCTTTGTCATGTATCTTATCAACATAGGATGAGCATTGGATGAACCAGGGGGTGAACCTCTGGGGGAATCTAGGATGGAAAAGGACCTGGGGGTCCTAGTAGATGATAGGCTCAGCAATGGCATGCAATACCAAGCTGCTCCTAACAAAGCAAACAGAATATTGGCATGCATTAAAAAGGGGATTACCTCCAGAGATAAAGCGATAATTCTCCCACTCAACAAGACTTTGGCTCCGCCTCACTTGGATTATGCTGTCCAGTTCTAGGCACCAGTCCTCAGCAAGGATGTACTGGAAATGGAGCGAGTACAAAGAAGGGCAACAAAGCTAATAAAGGGTCTGGAGGATATTAGTTATGAAGAAAGGTTGCGAGCACTGAACTTATTCTCTCTGGAGAAGAGATGCTTGAGAGGGGATATGATTTCAATTTACAGATACCATATTGGTGACCCCACAATAGGATAAAACTTTTTCGCAGAAGGGAGTTTAATAAGACAGGTGGCTATTCACTAAAATTAGAAGAAAAGAGGTTTAAGCTTAAACTGCGTAGAGGGTTCTTTACTGTAAGAACGGCAAGGATGTGGAATTCCCTTCCACATGTGGTGGTTTCAGCAGGGGGCATCGTTAGTTTCAAAAACCTATTAGATAAGCACCTGAATGACCGCAACATACAGGGATATACAATGTAATACTGACATATATGGACTGACATATATGAACTTGATGTACTTGTGTCTTTTTTCAACCTCACCTTCTATGTAACTATCTATGTAACTATGATCTGAAAGAAATAGTATGAGAAAATCAGTTTCTGATGTATTCAAACACCACATGGTTTCAGTAAAGTATTAGGGCACGAATGTGATTTCATTTCTAACATTCAGCTATAATCTTTTTTTTTTTTCATCCAAAAATTCAGCTATAATCTTAAAGACCAACTCTGGGGAACTTAAAGAAGATCTCTTGCAGTGGGGTTGCGCCCGCAAGGGTTACTTGCTCGTTTAGTCTAGGGGAGAGGAGAAGAATTTTTACTAACCTGATCTTCCATTCCCCTGGCAGGTGACGCTCCACAACGATCTGACAGAGAACTGTCCCTCAGTGTCATCACCTCCATTGCAGAACTATGGACCCTGCATTGGCCTTGATGATGTCAGGACCGAAGAGTGGAGAATCGGGTAAGTAAATCTGCTTAACAAGTCCCCTAGACCTAAACAAGCAGTCAACCCTTATCATCAAACCAATACAAAGTAAGACCAAATGTGTCAAAACATGACAATATTGTATGATACTGGATGTCGACAGCTATACCTTCATCACACGTATCATTAATGTAGAACACGTCTTGCCACTACTTGATATGTACCTATTGCACCACACAAATGTGTGCAAGTATTATATACAGACACATTTCCAAGCTGCAGCCTGAACCGCTAATGTATATACATGGTAGTGCTTTCTTATTAAAAGGAATTAAAGCACAAAGAAGAAAGCAAAATAAATAAAGCTCAAGACTGGAATCCAGAAGTAGTAATCAATTAGTAATCCTTGTAAATGTGATCTCCACTTCTGATACACTTATTGCCAGTATTGATGAGCCCAGAAGAGATCCTGCTATAATGTCACATACTCAGGGCTTATTTTCTCTGACAATAAGTGTAGGAACTCTCCTTTTCTGAGTCACCCCTTTTCCCTGCCCCTACCACCTCCGAGCACCGTCCCTTGGTTCCACCCCCTACCCACCTCCCGGTACCGCCCATTTTGGACAATACAGAATGAAGTATCATTTTGTGGTGCTAAGTAATTTGTATAGAATTTGGAAATGGTATCAAGAAAAGCAGTAAAATATATCCCATTTAACCAACAACAATAGATCCCCCTAACAATGTACCACCCACAACAAAATCCCCCCCCCCCCCCAGCAACAATAGACTCCTGGCAGCATCAACAGATCTCCGCACAGCCAGCATTAATAGACACTCTGGCAGCCATCAACAATAGACCCCTCCCCCAACAGTAGATCTCCTTCAGCAACAACTGACCCCCCAGCAACATAAGACCCACCCCTAGCAACAGTAGGTCCCCCACCAGCCACAATAGACCTCCTTCAGCAACAATAGACCCCCCTGCAAAAATAGATTCCCTCCAGCTAGAATAGATCCCCCAGCAGTGAGCATCAATACCCTGCAGCACACCCCAGCACCCCTTGCCATTACATACACTCAGTTCAGGAGGTGCCGGAACTGCGTTCTCCTGCGTTCCCGCTGAAAAAAAGCCCTGCACATACTCCATTAGGCGTAATCTATGCGCCAACTGCAAAAAATCACAGATGTCTTAATGTGCAGGACAAAAATGCACAGTTGGAAGAAATGCAGAAATCACAGTAGGCAATATTAGTTGAAACTGGTGTAGCAGCTGTATGACATCAAGGTCCAAAGGGGCTGCCAACTTGTAGATCCACAGTCTTGCTCTTTGTAGCGTCCTCCTGAACCATTCTAGGCTAAAATAAAGGACTTGTCAAAAATTGTCTCTGTGTTTTTATTTATGTTTGATACTTTTTTGGTGAATGAGTAGGGGTACAATGTGCCTCATACTCATTCACATGGGGGGCCCATTTGTTAAAAAGGGCTCCCAGATACCGATAAGCCCCCTGCCTGCAGAACCACAGCCCAGGGTTGTGGAGAAGAGACTCTTGTCCCTATCAACATGGAGACAAGGTGCTTTGGGGGGAGCCCCCTGCCCCAAAGCTTCCCCCCATGTTGAGGGCATGTTGCCTGGTATGGTTCAGGAGGAGGGTGCTTGCTCGTCCCCTCCCTTTCCTGATCTGCCAGGCTGCAAGAGACTGGTATCGATTTTTGGGGGGACCCCACACCTTTTCTTTTTACATTTTGGTGTGGGGTTCCCCTTAAAATCCATACCAGGCCCAAAGGCCTGGTATGGATTGGGGGGGACCCCCACGCCATTCAAAAAAGAAAACATTTAATGCCGCCACTGGTTTCTTTATATTCTGCTGTTAGCGGCGAATCCCACTGACAGCAGATGAGTCATAGTTGTCAAGTACGCAGAGGCTGGGAGGCCGCCCCGCTTCATAACAACCAGCTGCTATCGAATTAATTCAAATCATTAATTTAATTTGGATGCTTTAAAAAACCGAATGAAACGAATGCCCCATACACACGATCGGAAATGCCGCCAGTAAAACTCCAATGAGAGGTTTTGGTCGGAAAATGCGACCGTGTGTATGCTCCATCGGAATTCCAGCCAGCAAAAGATTGAGAGCATGTTCTCTATTTTTCGGTCAGAAAAAGTTCCTATCCGAAAGTACGTTCGTCTGTATGCAATTCGGACGCGCAAAAAATCACGCATGCTCGGAAACAATTCGACGCATGCTCAGAAGCATTGAACTTAATTTTCTCGGCTCGTCATAGTGTTGTACGTCACCGCGTTCTTGACGGTCGGAAGTTCAGAGAACTTTTGTGTGACCGTGTGTATGCAAGGCAAGCTTGAGCCAAATCCGGTCGAAAAAGCCATCATACCTTTTTCCGACCAAAATTCCGATCGTGTGTACGCAGCATAACACATTTTTGTTTATTTCGTTAATGTTTATTTTGGATTTGTTGAAGTTCGTTACTGTTGTAATAACAAATCGCACATATCTAATTGCATGTGTATAAGAATGTAAACCAACCAACAGATATAAAATCATTGTCACATGTCCATATAAAAAAATTAATGGTCTTGTCCCAAAAATTATGATCTTAATTAAAGAAATGTCCATATCTTTTGAATATATGAATCGTCTGTGAAAAAAATCCAAACACCATAAACGGAGCATGACAATAAATGTTCTCCAATTCAGCACTATGCTCCTTCACCAACCAGCTCACCCTAAAAATCATAGTTCATCTTTTGCCAAAACAAAACTGCCTATGCAGGTAATTGATGTCTGTAGATGAACACAAACTGTGCAGCTCTGACTAATGTTGAATAATGCTTTTGCTTTAGGTGTAGGCTATTTACATACCCCATGCAACCTGGCTGGAAAACTTCCAGCATGCTGCTAAGGATGTTGCTAAGAGAGGCCCAGTTGTTAATGTTCACCTGCAACATCACGGGAGCAAGCTCTTTCTCTGATTCAAACCTCCGCACAGCGCTTTACCTCCCTTGATGCGGCAGCTCATAATTCAGCGTTTGATAGCTCACTTATGGGACGTTGAAGGTGAACAGTCATAGCTGGGCCTCTCTTAGCAAAGCCCTTGGAGGATTTCAGTTAGGCTTTGTCTGGCATGTAAATGGGCTATACCTATAGCAAGGGCATTATTTAAAGTGTTTGTGAACCTCAGACATGAAATATGAACAAAGCATAGACTCTATAGTGTGTACTTGTCTCTTTTAAGAACACTAAGCGTGATTTCTGTCTACTGCTTCTTTCCTCTGCTATCAGCATGAATTACTTCTGACAAGTTTTCCTGACACCAAGAGAAAAATGGTGACAGGGATAGGACCTCCAGCAGATTGACAGCCTCAGCTTTGTTCCTGTGATCTGTGTGAAGGGGGCGTGTCTGTTCCCTCCAATCAGCTGTCAGAACTCTCCTCACTATGCTATGCAAAGTGTAACTTCAGCTCTCCGCCTCCTTTTTTTTTAAACTCTCACGCAAGCTTTAAAAATTCAGCAGTTGGAATGAATGCAGAGAAAGATGGCGTCAAAAAAACAGGTACAACTTATGTAGGAGGATTTGTTTCACCTCTGTGTATCAGTACTGAGGCCGGTCCCTTCCCTGGGTATATGTAAGGGGTTACAACCACTTTAACTTGAAAGTGATACATTACTTTTGATTGTTTTATAGCTCTACCTGGCGATGCCATGCCCCTCTAGCTGGCAACACTTTGTGTGTCCCAGGCCTGCAGGTGAGATAGCGGAGCCCCATAAACATGGTGGGGGTAGAAGTTGTATGTTTCAAGAGTCTATGGAAATGATCCAGCGGCTGCACTGCCACTGGATAACTTCCACCTAAAAGTCAACAATTGTCTTATTTTGTTTACATTTCTGGTTGCTGTAGCAACCGTGAGTGTGTGTAATACCCTCTGCTGCTGCCAACATAAGCCTTACATCAGTGGCAGTAAAAAGGTTAAAGGCATAGTTCACCTTTATAAAAAAAAAACCTGCCTATGTAGGTAAATATTTCATTTATCTTTTTGCCATTGGTGCATGAGTTGTGCACGAGACACCCCACTCATGCACCAATGGCAAAAAGATAAATGCATTAAAATGACATAAATTACATTAAAACACATCATACATACTGTATCTTATTTAACGTGTAAGTTTGGTTTCGTTGAGAAAAAATAAATGCCCTTTTAAGTGTTTATTTGTGGCTGCCGCTGCCACTCCTCTGAAAAGCAATCCACAGTGGCAATTGACAGAGGTGATATGTCACCTCTGGGATACCTGTTTTAACCCTTAAAAGGCCACAGCACTGCACGGGAAATTACATAAAGTTGCGACACAGCCTCATTTACTTTGAATAAGTTGCATTTAGCAGCGGTACTGCTCGCTAAATGTGACCTGTGGTATACTTTTTGCAGTAGTTGTGAAGCAAAGCATAATGGCCATGGTGCAGCATGTGCACCATCCCCTCAGCCTCCCATGTTAGGTTATGGTGTGTATACAGTGAAGTGTGTCTTCCTTCAAAAGAGCTGATACGTAATAAAGGTATAGTGTAGATCAGGCTTGTCCAAAGTCCGGCCCGCGGGCCAATTGGGGCCCGCATTCTGGTTTCAAACGGCCCCACTGGTTATTTGGCTATATATATATCTTTTGTGGCCCCCAATGAATCCCCGAGCGCTGCAGGGGACACAAAAGCAATATACCCGTATTTATATGTGCCTCGAAAAGGGACAGGGAGGGGGCGGGACAAGCGCCGACAGAATACATACAGTGAGAATTTCCTGTTTACATGGCGGCCTGTGTAATAGGAAGTCCCGTCTCCTGGGCTGCCATTGGACAACTGTTCTGTCTAGAATAGAAGGCAGGACTTTGTATTAAAGAGGCCGCCGAGAAAACAGGAGATTCTCCTGTATGTAATCTGTTGGTGCTTGTCCCGTCCCCCTCCCTGTCCCCTCTGAGGCTGCAGATGGGCATTGATCAGGCTGCAATGATGGCAATGGTAAGGCAGCATTCATACAATGGTGAGGCTGCATTCATGCAGTGGTAAGGCTGCATTCATGCAATGGTGAGGCTGCATTCATGGCAATGGTAAGGCTGCATTTATGCAGTGGTAAGGCTGCATTCATGCAATGGTGAGGCTGCATTCATGCAATGGTGAGGCTGCATTCATGGCAATGGTAAGGCTGCATTCATGCAATGGTGAGGCTGCATTCATGCAATGGTAAGGCTGCATTTATGTCAATGGTGAGGCTGCATTCATGTCAACGATGAGGCTGCATTCATGTCAATGGTGAGGCTGTATTCATGCAATGGTGAGGCTGCATTCATATAATGGTGAGGCTGCAATTGAGGTTGCATTCATGCAATGGTGAGGCTGCATTCATGCAATGGTGAGGCTGCATTTGAGGCTGCATTCATGGAAATGGCAAGGCTGCATTCATGTCAATGGTAAGACTGCATTTATGGCAATGGTGAGGCTGCATTCATGGCAATGATGAAGCTGCTGGTGGGCACTGATTAGGCTGCATTGATGGGCACTGACCCTTATTTTGCTTCACAGTTCTTTATATAAAAATTTTTTTTTTCCTGAAACTTCCCTCCTAAAGTGAAGGTGCATGTTATACGCCAATAAATACGGTAAATCCAAAAATATATTTATATATCGAAATAACACGCCCGAGCTCATCTTTTCACCACACACAGCCACAAAGGCAAGATAATTCTTGTTGGGCGGTGTATTAGTGCTCAGACAAATACACTTAGACCGAATTTTAATGGTTCAAAGATTGTCAGGCAAAATGGTCGGCCCTGACGCATGTTCACTTCATCAAATCTGGCCCACTTTGAAAAAAGTTTGGACACCCCTTGGTGTAGATGGACCTTGTTCTGGTCCTAGACTGCTACCTCTCTGATCATGACAGAGCGCTCAGCGGATGATAAACTCTGGGGTGAGTATTGAGGAGCACCTAGTACAAAAGTTCATATCAATCTGAGGTCTTTTTGAAATGTTTATGAATAAAGAGCGTCAAATATAACCAATGCGTTTTGAGGGAAAGGCTTCCCTTTTCCTCAGGGCTTGAGCAGTGGATGTTATTAGAATGACGATGAGATGCAATAGGAGACCTATGTTAGGGCTTGATAAAGACTGTTTTTAACTGCATTATGAACAGCCTTCAGGATTAAGGGAGGCAGTAAAAACACCTAAAGTATAAACGAGGACATGAGAACTTAATGTATCGAAAAGTTTTAGCAAACATAAATGGATTTCTAAAAGGCACCTGACTTGAGCAGTCTCTGTATTGTTGTAACAAAAAAAAGAAAAATCAGCAATTAGCTGTGAGAGGCAGACTGCCTGCGTCCAGGGACAATCGCTCACATTTGATTGGTGCATGACAGATTACATGTAAGTGGCCGTGATTAGCTGAAGGAGCTGGCAGCCTCCCATTGCTTTCAACGAGGCTGCCTCTCGCAGTTAATCGCAGGAATGCAGGCTGGGGTTCTTGCATTTGATGGGAGGCAGGGTGCAATCGCAGGTGTTACAATCTGATTATACAATCGCTGTACAATCTTCTATAGATTTACCAAAAGTTTGTAATTTTGAGGGCCTACCTAAACTATTCATTTCGTTTGTATCCATTCAGACAGCCCCTTGTTCTGTACTGTTCTAGGTCATCTAAAGAGGTTGCACAATCAGATTGTAACATGTACAAGCTTTAGCAAGTGTCTCAGCAAAAAAAAAAACAAAAAAACTTTATTTTGCCTCAAGTAATTCTTTTCCCATTTATGAATTTATGTATTGCATTTTAGGCAGTCAGGAACATTTGTTTCCTAACCAATAAGAGTGTACAAAAATGGCAAACAGGCAAGGAAAGTCTAGAAATGCACCATTATAATATACTAATAAGGTTATAATCATTATAATATAATCATGACACATGAGACATATTTTAGGTTGATGAAATATCGTGATAAAATAATTTTTCTTTTTTATAAGAAATTAAATGTATGCCAGAAACTTGCAAAATGTAACACCGGTTGCTGCCACTAGGAGATGCTGTCTCCATACCTAGAGCTGCAGGATAATGAAATAACCATCCCTATGTACAATATGTTCAAGCTAAGAACAAGTCATGTCTTACTGCCAAACAATGCACATCCCTCATTTAGTGGAAGAAATAAGAGTGTAAAATACATCCTTTATGAGTTTATAAATATAAAATCTGTTATAAAGTCTGTTCCCTGGGCCATTACTTTGGCTGTGCAGACCTTATACTGCCCTTAGATGCAATTCCATGATCATGATCTTAGCCAACCTAAAAAAATATAAAACAATAAATGGCACCGACCCAGCCCTATAAAGTGACACTAAATGATATCCCTATTCTCCAAATATAATCTATATACATCACCTACTTAATGGCCCTGTAATCTGTTTTTCATGAAATTGTTTCATGCTGTGGTTTTCAGCACCCCTGTAATGTCCCCTGTGAGCCCCCAAACCTCTCCTTTCCCCCCTCACTTCTATTTTTTTGGAATAAGCAGTGAATGTTAGTTGCAGTCGTGTGTGCTGCTGTATGCACACTACAAATCCCATAGTTCACAGTCTGTAGTCCATCTTGGGAGCGATCAAGAGAGGGTGGCTATGTTTCTACATACAGTGGGACCATGGAGAAAGAACATAGCCCTCTAACAAGAAGCTGGATCACAGCAGCATTTGGAGGAGGCTGAGAGCAATAGAAGAAACTTTTATCAGTTAACCACTTAAGGACCGAGCCTCTTTCTGAGATTTGGTGTTTACAAGTTAAAAACTGTTTTTTTTTTTGCTAGAAAATTACTTAGAACCCCCAAACATTATATATTTTTTTCTAACACCCTAAAGAATAAAATGGCGGTCGTTGCAATACTTTCTGTCACACCATATTTGCGCAGCGGTCTTACAAGCGTGTATTTTTTTGGGAAAAAATAAATTTTTTTGAATTAAAAAATAAGACAACAGTAAAGTTAGCCCAATTTTTTTTTTATATTGTGAAAGATAATGTTACGCAGAGTAAATTGATACCCAACATGTCACGCTTCAAAATTGTCGTGGAATAGCAACAAACTTTTACCCTTAAAAATCTCATAGGTGACGTTTAGAAAATTCTACAGGTTGCATGTTTTGAGTTACAGAGGAGGTCTAAGGCTAGAATTATTGCTCTCACTCTACCGATCGCGGCGATACCTCACATGTGTGGTTTGAACACCGTTTTCATATGCAGGTACGACTTACATATGCGTTCGCTCCTGCATGTGAGCTCGGCGGGACAGGGCGCGTTTAAAAAAAGAAACATTTTCTTATTTATTTTACCTTTTATTTTTATACTATTCTTTAAAAAAAAAATTGTGACACTTTTTTTCCTATTACAAGGAATGTAAACATCCCTTGTAATAGAAAAAAAAAACATGACAGGGCCTTCCTAAATATGAGATATGGGGTCAAAAAGACCTCAGATACCATATTCACACTAAGATGCAATAAAAAAAAAAAAAAAATTAAATGTCATTTAAAAATGTTGCTTTAGGAGCTATTAGGTATGGAGACGGGTGGGGGCCATCTTCCCCTCACTCGTCTCCATACCAAGCCAGGGAGGGGACCCGATCGCCTCCGCCGCTACCGACAGCTCCGGAGAGCGGCGGGAGGGGGGCCCTCTCCGGCCGCGGATAAAAGTGATTGTAAAGGTTTATTTTTTTATTTTAATAAATAATAAACACATCATACTTACCTGCTCTGTGCAGTGGTTTTGCACAGAGCAGTCCAGATCCTCCTCTTCTTGGGTCCCCCACGGGTGCTCCTGGCTCCTCCCCTCCACTGAGTGCCCCCACAGCAAGCCCCTTGCTATGGGGGCATTAGTGCGTGCTTGCTCCGGAGCCCGCTCTGTGTATCCATAAGACACACAGCCTGGCTCAGCCCCCCCCCCATCACTGGTTCTGACAGCAGTGGGAGCCAATAGGTCTTAACTCTTAAGCACATCTCTGGATTGAGATCAGGCTCAGGTAAGTGCAGTAAGGTGAAAAGAAATGCAGTAAGGTAAAAAAAAATATTGCCTTAACAACCAACCACTTTAAATGGAGAAAAGCATAGCTCCCAACTGTCCCTGATTTCGAGGGACTGCTCCTGATTTGGAGCAATGTCCCTCTGTCCCTCTTTCCCCCTCATTTGTCCCTCATTTTGGTTTGATCCATATAGTTGTGTATACAATGATCTTTTTATCTTTCAAAAAGTGTTTCCCAGTGCTAAACCTTTCATCCAATTTCTAAGTTGCTGCATTTGTACATTTTAAAAGCCAATATAAAGGAATAGTAGTGGTAAAAAAAAGCCCTTCTGGATTTAAATAACCATTTTTTTGGTCCTATGACTATATATACGTTTGTTAATAGGTGTCCCCCATTCCTATCTCAAAATGTTGGGAGGTATGGAAAAGTAGTCACTCTACAGTTTGGTATTAAACTTTTAAAGAACAGAATATCATAACAAATGCAGTGATGACCCTCAAATGAGCTACTGCAAATGATCTGGACTGGGTCCCCTTACTCATTCAGAGGTTGCCCACTCTGTTTCCAGTTGAAGAAGCACACCAACAAACTCAGGCTCCGATCCAAAGCCTCATGCACACTGCAGCTTCTTCAGGCATTTCATTTTAGGGCAGTGGAGTTTACAGGAAGAAAAAGACAATCACCTGTGCATTCAGGAGAGGAGCATTTGAGCATAAAAAATGCTCACAAGCTCCTTAGCACACGTTAACGATCATTAATGTCCATCAACATGCGTCAATGCTAGGCGTATTCCCACGTTAATATATTCTATAGGCCAAAATTCTTGCCATTAAAACGTATTAACGCCAGACGTGAGGACGTGCATTAACGTCCATGCAAAACTAGTCTTTTTAGCGTTTTTATGCTGCTGCTAAACTTCTGTAGGAGAAAAAAAATCACCAAGAGCATACAGTGTGCATTAGAAGGGTCTTTTTACGGTTTAATGCAGTTCTCAGACACAAATGCCGGTAGGAGGGTTTAGCAGCAGCCTCAAAAATATGCTGTTGAAGAGGGAACAGCCAAGTAAACCTGTGACTCAGTGAGAGCAGTCCCAGTCTTTCTGTAGCGCCTCCTGGCTTCTAACCCTTGATGAGTACTTCAATACCTGGAGCTGCAAGCGAAAGGTTCCACCTCTCCAAGGCAGATTCAGCAGGTAACTTTCCTTAAAGGAAAAGTCCAACCAAAACTTGTTTGGCTGTACTTCTTCTTTGGATCACAGGAGTGAAGCTCGTTTTGCACTCTTGTGACCTGTTTTCAGCAGAGAGCGGGCTGAAGTCCAATCTCCCCTCGATGAACCTCGCTGTACTGGAATTCTGAGAACCGAACAACATGGACATCCCTTGCTGGAACCGTGAGTTGACACAGGCTTGCTTTCCCCGTGCCTCTCCTGCCCATAAAATTTTTTTCTTTTTTTTTCTTGGTGTCCATGGGGGCGCCCGCATGCTGGCCCTGCTCTTTTCCCCTGGCCCAACATTGGCTCAATAAATTGCTATCCCTGCCGTTCTTATCCTTATGCTATGCCCCCTCAACAACGCACTTATTCAGCCACTCTTGACAGACATTTCTGCATCCCCCCTACCATCTAGATGATAGACCATCTAGCACCATTGTGCACTTCTGATGACTTTTGTTCGCCCTCTGAGGCAACCGAGAATGCATCTGGACTGCCACTTCCATCGCATGCTTCCATTCCTGTTTCCCTGCCTTGCGGTCAGAGATGCTTCTTGCTGTCCTCTCAAGTCATGTTTCCCTACAGAGTAGGCATAGTTCTTAACTTTTTAAATGTTCTTTTTCTTTCTTTTTCTAGTTTATTTTTACAGTGTCTGACGCGCTATGTATTGCACATTATATATTGCATGAGGCAGCAGATTGTGGGAAATGGGGCAGAATGTTGCCTCCTCATAACACAAAGTTATTATTATTATACAGGATTTATATAGCGCCAACAGTTTACGCAGCGCTTTACAACATTAGGGAGGACAGTACAAGTACAATACAATTCAATACAGGAGGAATCAGAGGGCCCTGCTCATTAGAGCTTACAATCTAGGAGGGAGGGTCAAGTTATACAAAAGGGTAATAGCTGTGGGGGATGAGCTGATGGAGAAAATAGTGCAGTTGTTAGATGGAGGCAGGATAGGCTTCTCTGAAGAGGAAAGTTTTCAGGGATCGCCTAAAAGTGGATAAATTTGGAGACAGTCTGACAGATTGGGGTAGGGAATTCCAGAGGATGGGTGAGGTGATGAGGGAGCTAGAGAGCAGGAGGTCCTGGGAGGAACGAAGAGGGCGATTAGGTTGGTAATTTTGTTAGTATCACCAGCTGTTAAAACTTATGACATTTTAGTTGGGTTTACTTTATTAAACTATGCATGCTCTTTGAGTTGCAGCGCTGAGGTATATTTTTTTGTGTCCTGTCTGCATTGCATAGATCTGTACACCAAAAAAATCCTTTTTAAGGAACAATATCTATTCGCAACCACAGATTAAAAGCTAACTCTTCAATTGTCAACTAAGCTACTTTTTTTTTCTAATAAAAAGAGCTTTTCCCTTTTATATATATAGCTTTAAGCTTGGGGTGATTATAGCACATCAGACAGTTTTTGCTTACACTCAGAGCTCATATATTTTTGCATTGTTTGAAAGAATAAAATTAAGTGTAAATATATATCTAAACCAATTATGTCACTCACGTTCACTGCACCCCCCTATCCCCATATATAAAATACAAATTAGGCACGCACTGGTTAGGCCTATTATCCATGATTCCAGGTGTCCTGCAGCCAGAAAATTCTACATTGCTGTATCCTCTGGTATCGTCATTTTTTTTGGAGACTCTTTACTGCATTATTAATGGGTAAATGGAAAGAGTCAGTATGACTTAAAAGAACAAGATGGAAAATTACTATTTATAAACTACAAAACAGTAAGTTACTCAATTGCTGCCTAAACACACTTAGGCATTACACAATGAGCTGAAACAGATAAACTATTTTTTTATTTCTATTTCCACAACAAAAAAGGTGATTCTGCCAAAAGCATTGGCTTGTTTATCCCCTTTGAATGATGGCTACAGCACGGCCGCACTTTACAGGGAGGCTGTCATATGCTCCTTGCGACACACATCGGCAGTGATCTGTGATCAGGGTAAAGAGCCAATCACGTTGGCTCTTTACCACGTGATCAGCTGTGTCCAATCACAGCTGATCACAATGTAACCAGGATTACATTGTAGTGCGGCATATCAGTGCAGTCTGATCAGTGCCTCCTCAGCAGTGCCCATCAGTGCCGCCTCATCAGTACTCCCTCATCAGTGCCGCCTTATCAGTGCCCATCAGTGCCACCTATCTGTGCCCATCAGTACAGCCTCATCTGCGCACATCAGCGAACAAGAAAAATTACTTAATTACAAAACTTTATAACAGAAACTTAGAAAAAAAAAAAATTCAAAATTTTCGCTTTTTTTTGTTTGTTTAGCAAAAATAAAAAACCCAGTGGTGATTAAATACTGCCAAAAGAAAGCACTATCTGTCTCAAAAAAATTATAAAAATTTAGTTTGGGTACAGTGTTGCATGACCGCACAATTGTCATTCAATTTGCGACAGCACTGAAAGCACAAAATTGGCCTGGACAGAAGGGGGAGAAAGTGCACAATAAACAAGTGGTAACCACTTGCCGTCCAGGTCACGCCGATATACGTCGTCACAATGGCACTCCTGCACAAACTGACGTACCTGTACGTCAGTTCGTCAAAGCAGAATAGCGGGCGCCGCGCCACATTGTTGTCTCTCGATGTCCGCCGGCAGCCCGCGAACGCAGCGAGGAGAGGCAGAACGGGGAACTGCCTATGAAAACAAGGCACTTCCCCATTCTGCCTAGTGACATGACAGGGATCTACTGCTCCCAGTGATCGGGAACAGTGATCTCTGTCATGTTTTAGTAAGGCCATCCCCCCTACAGTTAGAACACGCTGAGGGAACACATTTAACCCCTTGATCACCCCCTAGCGTTAAACCCTTCCCTGCCAGTGACATTTTTACATTGATCATTACATTTTTATAGCACTGATCAATGTAATAATGTCACTGGTAATAGCAGATCGCTGCTATTACCAGTAAAAACAATTTTAAAAAAGTCCCTAAATCGATTCCATAGTTTGTAGACTAGATAACTTTTGCGCAAACCAATCAATATATGCCTATTGAGATTATTTACCAAAAATATGTAGAAGAATATATATCGGCCTAAACTGATGAATAAATTCGTTTTTTTATATATTTTTTTGGATATGTATTATAGCAGAAAGTAAAAAAAAAAAAATGTTTTTTTTTCAAAATTGTCGCTCCTTTTTTTGTTTATAGCGCAAAAAATAAAAACCCCAGAGGTGATCAAATACCACCAAAGAAAGGTCTATTTGTGGGGAAAAAAAGGGTAAATTTTGTTTGGGTACAGCGTCGCACGACCGCGCAATTGTCAGTTAAAGCGACACAGTGCCGTATCGCAAAAAATGCTCTGGTCATTAAGGGGGTAAAACCTTCGCTGAAGTGGTTAAGGAAAGTCAGCCAGGGAACTCTCATCATTCTTACAGTTGAAACATTGTCATCCCTGCCTGCCGTGTCTGCTGAAACAGGGCAGGGACAGCCTTACGGGGAAAAAAATTTAAAATAATAAACAAAAGAGATAAAAAATAGAAACACAGTAGTGGTGGAATAGAAAATTACTGGGTCTGGACCAGAATTTGCATCAAAGCTCTTTCTAGTTTCTTTAACCACTTCAGCCCCGGAAGGATTTGCCCCCTTCCTGACCAGGCCATTTTTTGCAATACGGCACTGCGTCGCTTTAACTGAAATTTGCGCGGTCGTGCGACGCTGTACCCAAACAAAATTTATGTCCTTTTTTCCCCACAAATAGAGCTATCTTTTGGTGATATTTGATAACCTCTGTGGTTTTTATTTTTTGCGCTATAAACACAAAAAAGAGCGACAATTTTGAAAAAAACACAATATTTTGTACTTTTTGCTATAATAAATATCCAAAAAAAAATGTCTTGATCAGTTTAGGCCAATATATATTCTTCTACGTATTTTTGGTAAAAAAAAAAATCTCAATAGGCATGTAAAAATAGTCACTGATTACTGTATAAATGTCACTGGCAGGGAAGGGGTTAACACTAGGGAACGATCAAGGGATTAACTGTGTTCCCTAGCTGTGTTCAAACTGTAGGGGGAATGGAACTCACTGGGGGAGGAGACCGATTGGTGTTTCTATTTAGTAGGAACACACGATCGGTCTCCTCTCCCCTGAGAGAACCGGGATTTGTGTGTTTACACACACACATCCCTATTCTCGTTCTGTCATGAGTGATAGCGGGTGCTTGGTGGACATGGCGCACGCTGTGCACACGCATCGGCTCCGGGGACATGCGGCAGGCGCCTGCTGTGACGGCTTAAAGGAGAGACACATAGCTACGGCGATTTGCGTAGCTGTGCCAACCTGCCGCAGTATAACTGTGGCGACTGGTCGGCTAATGGTTAAATGACTTGGCCTCTCAGTCCTTTTAATAAGACCTAATCTGTCAATACCATGTAAAATCTTATAGTGCCACTCAAGGTTATATGATGATGAACAGGTCTGATGTCTCATTATTGAATGGGTGCTGGCTGTTAAGTACTTAATCCAAAAAGCGATAGAGCAAATGGAAACAAAGAGACGTTATGTCACCTATACAATTAAGCCCCAGTGGGCAGGGCGAAATGCATCAGTGGCAATATTTTAGGAGGAGGAGTAACAGGCTGATGGCATTTACATCTTTTTTATCTGATGAGCTGGTGGTGTGTGGCGCCTCTTTGTTGCCAAGAACTAATCTATGTCACAGATTAACAGCAAAGCAACACCTGGCTTTACATATATTTGGGTAAAGAGACCAAAGGTTCAGCTTTACATATACAGTAGTTTGGTCCTGTCCACTTTCACGGCCCTTCTGGACAGAGGTCAGATCAATATTTCTTCAGTGTCCATGATTGCCTGGCATTCTTTTTATTGCTTCATTCCCCAATACCCCTCAAGACCTACAATAAATCCATACATTGCCTTCTTTTAAACGCAGCCAAGGCTGTATCCCCCTGAAATGGAAAGACCATAATCCCCCCCTCAATCACATTTTGGTTGCACAAAGTCGAGGACATAAACCAAATGGAGGACCTTGTTTTCTGCTCCCAGAATAAACATGACACTTACTAAAAAACTTGGTTCTATTGGAAGTACTATATTTTCTCTGGCAAGGCACATCTAGCTGGAGACCCTTACCATCTCATTCACTTCAGCATACCACCCCCCAAGGGAAAGTGTTTTTTTTCCTTCCTGTTTCCACTCTTGTCCTTACCCCCTCCAACAACACCGCATTTGTTATCCTGCAAAAATGGGGTTTGTACAGTGTTTGTTCATAACTCTGGAATGTCTTTTCTACTTGTCTTATATTGGTCTCTAATTTCTCCTTGTGTGAGGAAAGGATGTACACACATTACATTACATGTATGTTCTGCATTATGGAAACAATACATTCCTTACTATGTACTGTCAGACCTTGTATTTGTTTGTACAAACCTGAAAACCTATATATACTGTAAATATAGAATTAAAAAAAAACTTTTGCTGGAGCATATCATACCAGTGCTCCACTTTACATGCAAGTTTAAGGCATTCTATCAAGCATGTTATTTAAATAAATTGTGTATTTTTAATGTTGCCCTTTGAGCCATATTAAATATTTAATACCTACTTCTGGCTAAATGTCCTCTTTTTATAATTTTTTATCCATTTTTTATATATATTATACATTGTCCCATGTCACCCATGGCAGTGCCTAGCTAGCTGTGCCCTAAGCTTGCAAATTGATCTGAAAAGAGGCCAGAAAAAAACTACAAGAATTTCCTCCCATAGACTCAATGGGCTTTGTGTACTATGTTTGGTATTTGCAAATTTCAGGCTGGGTTCACGGATCATCCCACTAACCAAACCTAGGCCAGTTTACTCATCATTATTAGAGATTCAAGATAAGTTCATGGTTTGGTTGAAAAACAAGTTTGGACTGAACTTTGGCTGTTTGCACGTACTTCCCAATGCCAGACTTTCAGCCCATTCAGTGGGAGCTGAGCATAATATATAGCAGTGGTAATTCTACTGCTTCTATATATGACAGCTTCTTTCAATGGTTGTGGAGGAAACAGTGGGTACCTTAGCAATCGGTGATGCCATCTAGCTTCATTCATCCACTGGCAGGGCTAGTGTGACATCATTGACCAAATACAAGCACATGGTCATACTTAGGGCAATGACATTGATGAAATATGGCTGTGGCCAACTGGCCATATTTGGTCAGTGATGTCACCTGGCAGACATTGTTTCTTTGTTTACTTTTAAGGTGATGTCCTTTGCCAGTCAATTACATGTCCAGCAGTTAGCAGCATTTTTTTCTTTCAGCTGGATGACATGATCGATGGACCCACTTGGTCTTTTTTCCTATGTCCCTCTTCTATGTTTCTATGCTAAAGAGGGCTTCCAGATTCCTATAAGCTCCCCGCCCACAGACCCGCACAATCACCGGGCCAGGGTTGTGGGAACAGGCCCCTGTACTCATCAACACAGGGTCATGGTGCTTAGCCAGGATGGTTCCCCCTGGCAAGGTACCACACCCCATGTTAATGGCCTGATATTATTCAGGGGCACCTGCTCCCCCTTACCTGCCCTGCCAGGGTACATGCTTGTATAAATGTCTGGTATGGATTTTTCGAGGACCCAACGCCTTTTTATTTCCTTTTTGTCTGCATTCTGTTCCCCCTTAAAATTCATACCAGAACCAAAGGGTCTGGTATAGAATTTAGGGGAACCTCATACCTTTTTTTGTGTGGGGTCCCCCTTATCTTTGGGGGTCTGCTATGTATTTTAAAAGGGGTACCCAAGCTGTTTTTTTTTCTTTGTGGCTATCCCCCATTAGTATCTTTGTCAGACCTTCATCTAGGATAACGCAGGCTAAGAGCACTCCTGGATATGTGTTTTAAAGGAATATCAAAATTTTATTGTTGACCCCAAATCATCAGTAAAATCGCTGCTCTCTACTAAATTGAACTCGTTTTTTTTTTCTTTGGTACATGACCCCTAGGCACTACCCAACCCCCCATGCTATTTGTTTGGAAATCCCTTTCCTATTAGCCTAAAAAATGGTCATTACTGTTTTTATCACTTATTGGGTTTTGGATTCAGTGCCTGAACTGTAGTGATGTTCTGTGAACTTGCCTCAAACCAAACCTAAGTACATTCAGCTCATCCCTATTATAATCATTCCTCTCTCTATTCTCATCTAAAAATTACTTGTAGCCAATGCTATCGCCTCTGCCAGTCAAGTGTCAAATTTTGTTGCTTTTTTTTTTGCTGTAAAGAAATGAACTATGGACTTTTTTTTGTATTCATCTTAAGCTGGCCATAGATGGATATGATTTCAAACAAACATTCTTACAAAAAGTCTAAGGAAAAGTCTTCATAAGAAAATTCTCAGAAGACTCTCAGAACATTTGTTTGTTATGTGAAAGATTTTGTATGCTTTTAACATTTGATTTTGGAATGAATTGACTTTACTGAACGAAAACCACATACACGGTTACAAATTCTTTCTTTATTTATTTATTCTTTATTTATTTTTTTATTTTCCATCTTGCGTCTTTGAATTTTCTCGCCAGTGTGGTCAGAAACGGCAATTTGACCCACTAATGAGCAAAAAACTAAACTTTCTTAGAAACTTCTTTTCCCAGGAATTTTTATCGAAAATTCTACCCATCTATGGCCAGCCTCTGCTTTCCAGCAGTTTCTACCTCAGCTGACCTTTCATTCACATTTGCATTTTATGGGTCCACTGTACAAAATTATTTTTGAATTTAATACTGGATAAATACTTTGATACGAAGCCTTCAATAAGACAAATCGATCTGTTTTACAACTCTCTTGTATGTGTTATGCCCTGTACACACGAGCGGACTTTTCGACCGGACTGGTCCGACGGACCGAATCCATTGGACAATCCGACCGTGTGTGAGCTTCATCGGACTTCCGACGGACCTTTTCGGTCGAAAATTCGACGGACTTTAGATTTGAAACATGTTTTAAATCTTTCCGCTGGAACTCCGCCGGACCCAATTCCTATCGGGAAGCCCATTCGTCTGTATGCTGGTCCGACGGACCAAATACGACGCAAGGGCAGCTACAGCACCTGCCTGCGGTGATGTCACCCTTATGATGTCACAGTCCCGGGGCATGCTGGGACTGTGCCGTCGTAAGGGGCAGGGTCACCACCCGGAGTCCTAATTGGGTCAGGGTTCATTAAAGTTCAGGGCTGGATGACTCATCCTGGAATCTCTCTGGTACCTCTCCCTAGTCTAGAATGTTGGAGAATCTTCTAAAACTAAAGGGTGGGGGTTAGGAGGCGCTGCCTTTAATATTTAGGGAGCCTTGGCTAATTCCCAGCAGTGGGCCGACAGGAGGGTGAGAAAATTCCAAAATTAGACATTGACCATGCCAGCAGGGGCATTCAGGTGGAAGATGTTGAGGAGGATGTTGGTGGCCCTCAGGGGTACCCCCTAGTCTGGGGGGGGATGTCCTGCCTTGGGCTGGGGCTTGAGTGCTGGAAGAATCCTGCTAAAACACAAAGGATGAAGTCTTCCTGTTGGGGAACAGTGGTGTGCTTAAGTTTTCAGCCCTTCCCCAAGAGATCTCTTGAGAGTCAGCCGGGTGAGCTGGTGTGGAGAGGCAGCCAGGAAGGCTGGTGAAAGGGGCATCTGCAGCCAGGTGGGTTGGTATGCCTGAAGAGGTGGTGCTGGGATCATTGGCCCCAGAGGAGAAGTAACATGCTGTTTCACTGCATTTGAGCTACACTTAAAGGGACCTGTGAGTTCCTGCCTGTAATGGGCTGTTAATAAAATCTGATTGGGAGCCTGTCACATCATCTCAGATTGATTAAGCTGGAGCCAGCAAGTGTTTGTGCAGGAGGAAAAAGGAGAAGAGACTATATATGCAGTAGATGTATATAGGAAGTTGTCCCTGAAGTTGTTGAAGTCAAGTGGGCATCCCATAACCTCCCATTCCTATCCAAGTTATTAACCCTCTAATAAATAACAAAAACAAAGCCATGGACTGTTCTGAGTGTTTCTGGCTGTGCAGGAGTGGGGGATGCCTTTCATCTGCAACTCCTGAAGGAGTAGTGCTACAGGTACTATACTCATGGGTTGAAGGAACCCAGACCCCTACTACATCTCACCCACTAGCCACTCAGGTGTCCAAGTTAATACAATAAACCACACACACCAGTGTATTCTTTTGCTGCGTACACACGAACGGAAATTCCACCAGCAAAACTCCGATGAGAGCTTTTTGTCGGAAAATGTGACCGTGTGTATGCTCAATCGGTCTTTTGCTGGCGGAATTCCAGCCAGCAAAAGATTGAGAGCATGTTCTCTATTTTTTAGTCGCGAAAAGTTCCTATCCGAAAATGCGATCATCTGTACAAATTCAGACGCGCAAAATTCCTACGCATGCTCGGAAACAACTTAATTTTCTCGGCTCGTTGTAGTATTGTACGTCACCGCGTTCTTGATGGTCGAAAGTTCAGAGGACTTTTGTGTGACCGTGTGTATGCAAGGCAAGCTTGAGTGGAATTCCGTCAGAAAAACCATCCAAGTTTTTTCCGGCGGAAAATCCGCTCGTGTATACGGGGCATTTCTGGAGATAAGGAATATCCACCAATCAGAGAAACTTCATAAAGGTGATTATGTATCGCATATATAGCTGTTTAGTTGTAGGTGATTATGTATCGCATATATAGCTGTTTAGTTGTAGTCTACCAATCACCAAGGACAAATAGACAAAGAGTAAGGCTCTTTTCACACGAGACGGATCCGCTTCCACAGAGTCCGCCTCGGTCCGCCGGCTCAGTGGGAGATCTCTCCGTTGATCTCCGCTGAGCCGGCGGATGACAGGTCCCTCTCTGCTCACTGAGCGGGGAGGGGCTTGTCAAGCGCCGCTGCTGCCTATGGAGAGATCGGATGAAAACGGACAGCATGTCTGTTTTCATCAGTTCTCACCCGATCCGATCCGCCAGCGATGGATCGGTACGTAGAGGCATCCGTCTGATTTTAGCGGATCAGACTGGGTCGGATGTCAGCGGACATGACTCCGCTGACATACGTCGCTCCATAGGCTAGCATGGAGAGCCCGTTCAGGTCTGCCGTCAAAACTGACAGGCGGACCTGAACGGTCCGACCATGTGAAAGGGGCCTTAAGGATTTTATATGTAGTCAGTGGATAGTCTCTACAACCTATTAGAAATAAGACTTTTTGACTAGTGTCTGTTTAAACAAAACTTGAAAGAAATATGAGGTTGTCATTGCTAACCTCCTTCTGAAAATGCTACTTGGCTGGGTAGTATGCTAACCCCACCAAACTTCAGTGTGTAAAAGGAAAGCACACCACACCCCCGTGCTGTCAGTCTGCTTACCAGAAAGATATAAAATGTTGCCTCTGATGATATCCACATAGGATGAAACATGTCAGGCTGGTCGATGCAAGTACGCTGAGAACCGCGGATTGTTCCTGTTTTCTGTGATGATTTTTACTTCATACCTGTAAGTAGACTACAATAAACTACGACTGTTTTACCTTACGGGCTTCACTATTGTTGCTTTCTTTTTGCTGGTTTGTTCCTGCTGATGACTGCACCAATTTGTCCATCTTTAATGCGAGTCCTGAGCCTTCTGATATGTGGTGACCTGATTGTTTCCATGCTGTGCCTGCCCATGATGAAGTGTGCCATTTGGATTTGCTGATGACCCTCTGCATTATATGAGTACATCGCCTATTTTTTATATCTTTCTGGTAAGCAGACTGATAGCACGGGGGTGTGGTGTGCTTTCCTTTTACACACTGAAGTTTGGTGGAGGTTTCATATCATCTTTTGTTGCTGATTGATTTTTATGGACTATCATCATTATTTGGACATTTATTTTATTTAAGCGCTGCATTTGGACCTATATACTTATGTTTGATGAAATCTACAAACTATGCTAGCTGCTTTTGGTGTTCTTTTTTAGTTAGCGCAGATATTTATTTGTTTTTTTTCACTTTAGTATGCTAACCCACTGATTTCAAGACTTTCCAAACCAATGACCTTGGACAAGCAGTTCAAGAAAATCACAGAAAAATCTGAAGTGCTTTGTTTCCTGCCTGTTCCCATCAGCGACTTTAATTTACTAAAGAAAAAGGTTCTGCGTAATACCAAAAAAATTTACATTTTCAGAAAGAAAGGTCAGCAATGGTACCCTACATGCTTCTGTCATGACATATTTTCTTTAAACTTTGTAAAACAAGTTCACTCTATCTCATATGTAGAGCTATGCATAGTTTGCATTTTGTAGTTTAAGCCTTTTGGCATTTATTTTCTGTTTCAATTATCTTTCTGCTCGATCAGTGTTTTAAAAATAGCAGCAGCAACAAATTTGTTAGGTGCCAGAGCTATTTTTTTGGTACTGGATCATAGTTTCTGTGCTTTAAATCATATTCTGAGTCATCAGAGTATCAGTATAGAAGGCCTAAGTTATTGGTTTGTTTCTGGCAAGTTTTGTTTTGAGTTAATTTATTTCAGTGAACACAGCAAAAAAACTTGCCAAAACAGATAATGTCTTAGAGCATGAAATTTTCCTGTAACGAAACTGGAAAAAATAGAACACATGAGAGCATGTCAGCATGAATAAAAGGTCCAGTGCCGTTTTCTCCCAGAAAATCCATCAAACATTTGCAGATTTGGCACTATGAAAAGCAATATTTTTTCTAAACCATTTATTATGTTGATTGAGCCTTAGTAAATATTCCCAGCCTTGCCTCTTAAGTCTTTGTAATTACTAGTTTTTGTTAATTATTTCCTGTGTTTATCTAGTATTAACTGTACAGCACTTTACAAAATCCATGTTTGCCATTCACATCACACTTTGCCCAGCACAGATTAACAGTTAATTCACCTTGTACATTCACATAGGGACCCAAAGACATTCTAGATGTAACATAAGGCAAAAGCCCATACCTACTAGTATGTTATTGGAATGTTCGAGGAACCTGGAACACAACACCAAACCCAGTTATGGTGACCCCATAATCCCTGGGGGCCCCCCAGGGATTACTACCTTTTGCAGGGATTTCCTCCCACTTCCTGTAGAACACAAATGGCACAAAAAAAAGAAATCTGACAGGGGTAATCACCCTCCTTTACTCTATCCAAAAAGTTTTGCCTATAGTTCCATTTTAATAGAAAACAATTTTGAGGATAGAGGGAGACAGATCATGAGTGGCTAGGTAAAGCAAAATGGTGTTCGAGGGGGTCCAAGTTCAACATAAATTGTCTTAATTACCCTCTGTACACTACCAAATGTAGCACCCTCTACCAGAAGGTAGGTGCTAATAAGGGTTATTTTACTAGGTTTGTTCAGCACAGGCAAATTTAGGCAGGCCTAAGCTGCAAGCTAGGCCTGTCTGTTTTGATCTGGGGGCTGGGAGTGGTTAGAGTAGCAGTGGGTGTGACCACCTGCGCTCCAGTTCTGAGGCACCTCCCCTGCTTCCAGGGAGAATGTTCTGGAAGAGGAGGCTGGGCCTAGAGCTGGAGTGGCAGGCAGCACATGTGGGAGCCCTGACCAATCCCTAACTGGCATTGTCAGGGGGCGGGCCTCCTATATATGCTGAGGTCACATGCTGCTGGGCAGGAGTAGTCGACCGAGTGACGTGAGGAATGGAGTGCTAGACAGTCACAGGAGCACACCCCCATCTGGGGGGGTGTAGCGATCGCAGGAGGAGGCCCAGGGAGAACTGTGAGGGAACAGTGCCTCTACACGGTCATTGGCAATGTCTCTGTCACCACACGGTCAGTGGAAGAGAACTCCTGGAGCAGAGGGGCAGGAGAAGCTGTCGGAATCCATGGTCCAGACAAGTTCCTCATCAAGGACTCAGGGCTGGAAGGTCGGTAAGTGTTACCACAGTGGATGGCTGGAGGTGCCAGGGATTCTGTAAGGGAGCTCTGCTTCTACACGGTCACTAGCAGTCTTTATTATGCACACGGTGGATGGTGAAGAGTCCTGGATCAAAGAAAAGACTGTGGGGATGTGTGTCAAATCAGTGTGGCCGCCTGCCACATGGTTTGCAAGTTGGACTGGCTGGGAGCAGTAGTCCATTTGCTAGAAGATAGACTTTAACCTACTAGGCCCCCAGGGAGAGGTTCTGCAGGCCTCAGGCCTAGTAACAGCGAGTCACCAGAGCCAGTAGAGGGACTTATTCAGAGTGAGTTCTTCATATCCATTAGAAGAGGATGTGTTATATCTCAAAGTAATTACAAGTTGTGCAGGAGGAAACCAGTTGTACAAGAGTAAGCAAGTTTTGGGCAGATGGTGAAGAGATCTAAGACCATTACTTACACGGTAAAAAGTGATGTTTCTGTACCTCACACGGTGATGGATGGAGAACTCTTAGGAACAGTAGTCTGCATGGAGATGCAGAGGGAGCAATAGTCTGCATGGAGATGCTGAGGGAATAACAGTCTACAGGGAGCTGCAGGAGAAGATTTCTACTTAGTCAAGTATGCACATTCAACCTTCAGGCTCTAAATATGATCAAAGTATATTGGAATCTGTAAATATGATGGCAATGATTAATGCTATGGACATCCCATATCCCAATCCCTATCCAAGTTGTACCCCCCCAATAAAAAAACAAAAAACAAAGCTTGCAAAAGACTGTTCATTGTCTCTGGAAAGGATGCATGAAGTCTGGCAGTGGGGTAATTTGATGGATTGTTTGTCAGTAGTGCTAACACCATGGCTACACATACATCTTAATACAATCATAGAAAACTTTTAAAAATGGGGATTCTTGGTATGTATGTCTGGAGAGTTGAAGTAGTTTAAAAACCAAAAGGCACAGGAAGCTGGGCACTGCTATAGGGGACATGTACCAATGCAAAATGTAAAAAATACCTTACACCAGGCAGAGGGTCCTTTTTTGCAGTCTCGAGGGCAACATTAAAAATAGACACATCCTTTAAATCAGCCCTCAAAATTTACACTTGCCTGCTCGCATTAGGCGAGTGGAAATAAGCTGAGGGCGAGTGTGGAGCCGCATTGAAGGGGAGGGGGAGGCACTGCCCAGGGCAGTCTTAATGAGCGGGCACTGCTGGCCTCTCCCTGTCCTCTCCCCTTGCATCTTGGCCAAGTCGATCGGGTCAGTAGGTGGCTCAGCGGTGCAGGGGAGGCTGCCTGTAACACTTCCCTGTCATCCAATCAAGTTAGGCTGTCCCTCAGGGAACCTCAATATCTCCAGAGGCAGCCAGAGTTGGTGGGCAGAGCCAGGGGTGTGACTGTCTCCTCCACTCCTTCCAAAGACCCATTCACTCAAGCTGAAGAGGAGAGACCACAGCAGCCCTGGGAGTGTTCATATCCAGCAATTCTGTAAGTGACTAAGCACATTGTCACAGCATACAGCCCTAAGCTACCACTATTTCACCCTACACTATCCAAACCTGCCACTATACTGCCCTATACTACCCAAACCTGCCACTATACTGCCCAAACCTGCCACTATACCACCCTATACTACCCAAACCTGCCACTTTACCAATCTATACTACCCAAACCTGCCACTATACCACCCTATACTACCCAAAGCTGTAACTATACCACCCTATACTACCTAAACTTGCCACCATACCACCCTATACTACCCAAAAGTAGGTGAACATGTAGTCAGTAGTTGCACACCTGTAGTCCAATTAATGAAATGAGTTTGGGGGTGTGGTTTAAAGCTACTTTGTTTATTGCTGTTTATAAGAAGCATCAGCTGATGTGAACCATGCCTCACAAAAAGAAGCTCTCTGAAGACATATATTTAGGAGTAGTTGATCTTCATAAGGTTGAAAAGGGATACAAAGCAATCTCAAAGTGTTTACGTATTCATTAGTTGACAATTAGACAAAATGTCTATAATTGGAGACAGTTCAGTGCTGTGGCTACTCCTTCTAGAAGTGGGCTGCAAGCCAAGATGACTACCGAGGGACAATGCTTAATCACTGGAACTGGCAAACATCCCTGTTCAGGAGTCTACCATACATAAGTCTTTCAACAGGCAGGGTGTCCATGGCAGAACACCACAAAAGAAGCCGCTGCTCTTCAAAAAAAAGAAGCCACTGCTCTTCAAAAAAAAACACTGCTGCTTGCCTGAAGGTTGCCAAAGAGCAATGTGGAAAACCGCAGTGCTACTGGGAAAATGTTTTGTGGACTGATGTAACAAAAGTTGATTAGTGGAGGGAACATTATGAGTTGGGCTTGCTTTGCTTCCTCAAGGCCTGCACCACTTGCCTTCATTGAGGGGAAAATTAATACTCAAGTTTACCAAAATATCCTACAGGATAATGTCAGGGTAGCTGTCTGCCAGTTGCAACAGAAGTTGGGTAATGAAACAGGACAATAACCCTAAGCATCAAAGTAAATCTACCACAGCCTGGCTTCAGAAAAAGAAAATGCACTTTTGGAGCCCAGACCTTTACCCCATAGAGATACTGTGGAATGACCTCAAGAGAGCTGTTCACAACAGGCATCCTACGAATGTGTCTGAGTTTAAGCAGTTTTGTAAAGGGGAATGGTCAAAAAATTCTCCTGAATTTTGTGCAGGTCTGATCCAAAGCTACCAAAGGTGCTTGAAATCATTGCTGCCAAACGAGGTTCAGCCAGCTATTACCTGCAAGCGTTCACTTACTTTATCCTCCAGCACTGTGAATGTTTAATCATTGTGTTCAGTAAAGATACGAGAAATTAAAATTGTTTGAGTGTTATCAGCTTAAGTACATTGTGTTTGACTGTTGTTGTAGCTTAGATGAGGGTCAGATCACACTTTATGGCAAATTACTGTGAAAACGAGTTAATTCAATGGGGTTTCAAAGGCCTTTTCACTTACTTTTTCTTGCCTTTCAGTTTTAAAAAATACTTTTTCTTCAGGTATCTTTAAGTTTAATGCACACTTGGCCATTAGCCCCAGTGCATGAGGCTTCAGTGTTTAGGTATGGGCAGTACTTTTCACTGTCCAGCCCTCCTGCCGGCAGCCTGATAAACTCTGTGGGAGGCTGAAACTGCTGTGGCTGGATAGGGCTGGACGGTGCACTGAGTATCATGCATGTTTAGGGCAGTTCTGTGTCTTGGCCTAGGCTGACAAGGCCTAGGGCGGCACTTTGGGGGGGGGCGGCTTTTTTGCCGCCCCCCCCGCACGAAAACCCCCCCAACCCATCCTCCCCACGTCCCGCTCAGATACAGCCTCCCGCGGCTATATATCATGGGCACTGGCAGTATACTTGGCTGGGGGGGAGCGACTGCCGCCCCCCATAAAACGGACCATAACTGACTACAGTCACTGGCCATACCTGGTGCACATAGCTTAACTGGTGGAGGCGGAGCCCAATGCTCCGCCTACCCGCCTCCGTGCGGCATTATTGCATGCTCTCCAGCTCGGAGCGGGGAGTCGGGATGGGTCTCTCTGTAACCAGAGGAGGAGGAGCGAGAGAGAAGAGGATGACGACGGCAGTGGGAACCCTCAGGTACAAATTGATGAGAATGAGGGATATATATAGATAGATTGAAACAGCGAGCCAGGACCAATTTAAAAACGTGTATACCCAGGCAGCTGCCACTGTGCCCATCAATTGCCGCCACTGTGCCCATCAATTGCCGCCACTGTGCCATCAAACGCAGCCACTGTGCCCATCAATTGCCGCCACTTTGCCCATCAAATGCAGCCACTGTGCCTATCAATTGCCGCCACTGTGCCCATCAAACGCAGCCACTGTGCCATCAAACGCAGCCACTGTGCCCATCAATTGCTGCCACTGTTCCATCAAATGCAGCCACTGTTCCATCAAATGCAGCCACTGTTCCCATCAAACCCAGCCACTGTGTCCATCAAATGCAGCCACTGTGCCCATCAAACGCAGCCACTATTCCCATCAAACGCAGACACTGTGCCCATCAAGCGCAGCCACTGTGTCCATCAATTGCCTCCACTGTGCCTATCAAACGCAGCCACTGTGCCACTGTGCCATCAAACTCAGCCACTGTTCCCATCAAATGCAGCCACTGTGCCCATCAAACGCAGCCACTGTGCCCATCATTTGCCGCCACTGTGCCCATCAAAGGCACCCACTGTGCCATCAAATGCAGCCACTGTTCCCATCAAACGTAGCCACTGTGTCATCAAACGCAGCCACTGTGCCCATCAAACGCAGCCACTGTGTCCATCAAACGCAGCCACTGTGTCCATCAAATGCCGCCATTGTGCTTATCAATTGCCGCCACTGTGCCCATCAAACGCAGCCACTGTTCTAATCAAACGCAGCCACTATGCCCATCAAATGCAACCACTGTGCCATCAAATGCAGCCACTGTTCCCATCTAATGCAGCCACTGTGCCCATCAAACGCAGCCACTGTGCCCATCAATTGCCGCCACTGTGCCCATCAAACGCAGCCACTGTGCCATCCAACGCAGCCACTGTGCCATCCAACGCAGCCACTGTTCCCATCAAACGTAGCCACTGTGCCATCAAATGCAGCCACTGTGCCCATCAAACGCAGCCACTGTGCCCATCAAACGTAGCCACTGTGCCATCAAATGCAGCCACTGTGCCCATCAAACGCAGCCACTGTGCCATCAAACGCAGCCACTGTGCCCATCAAACGCAGCCACTATGCCATTAAACGCAGCCACTGTGCCCATCAATTGAAAGAGGAAGGGGTGTGGTTTACAGATGACAGGGTGTGTCTTAAATGGGAAGGGGTGTGGCCTTGACAGGAAGGGTGGATCGAATTTAAATTAGGGGGTGCATGAGTTTAGTCAGGCCTAGGGCAGCACAAAACCTAAATACACCACTGGTTTAGGGTATTATGCGCCAAGAGATGAATTCTCGCAACGGACACTTTTTGCGCTTTGGTATCTTTTTACTGGTATCTTTCATCTTTTTTGTGGATGAAGAAATCTCTGCCAAGAACGGGCATACATGCACCATTCAGATTCTTCCATTCACATCGATCGATGTGGATGAAGAAATCTCTGCCAAGAAAAGTAAATAAAAATATATGTCGAAGCATAGGGGCAATTTGCCCCTACTGTCCACCCCTGCCTCTACTCTTCGACATATATGCTCTTTTTTTAACTGTGGTGGGTTAATTTCCTACAGCGCTGGAGTCGCTGATTTACGTATCATGAGAGCAAACCCTGTTACTGTTAAAATAAAATAAAAAATCAGTGCTGCAGCTGAATGGCATACCTTTAAAGCAAACAATGGTAACAATAAATCATAGTATCAATAAAACAACTTATTTTTATTGCAATCAGTGCCAAAAAAAGAGTAAAAAATATATGCCGAAGCATAGGGGCAATTGCCGCCACTTTGCCCATCAAATGCAGCCACTGTGCCTATCAATTGCCGCCACTGTGCCCATCAAACGCAGCCACTGTGCCATCAAACGCAGCCACTGTGCCCATCAATTGCTGCCACTGTTCCATCAAATGCAGCCACTGTTCCATCAAATGCAGCCACTGTTCCCATCAAACCCAGCCACTGTGTCCATCAAATGCAGCCACTGTGCCCATCAAACGCAGCCACTATTCCCATCAAACGCAGACACTGTGCCCATCAAGCGCAGCCACTGTGTCCATCAATTGCCTCCACTGTGCCTATCAAACGCAGCCACTGTGCCATCAAACGCAGCCACTGTTCCCATCAAATGCAGCCACTGTGCCCATCAAACGCAGCCACTGTGCCCATCATTTGCCGCCACTGTGCCCATCAAAGGCACCCACTGTGCCATCAAATGCAGCCACTGTTCCCATCAAACGTAGCCACTGTGTCATCAAACGCAGCCACTGTGCCCATCAAACGCAGCCACTGTGTCCATCAAACGCAGCCACTGTGTCCATCAAATGCCGCCATTGTGCTTATCAATTGCCGCCACTGTGCCCATCAAACGCAGCCACTGTTCTAATCAAACGCAGCCACTATGCCCATCAAACGCAACCACTGTGCCATCAAATGCAGCCACTGTTCCCATCTAATGCAGCCACTGTGCCCATCAAACGCAGCCACTGTGCCCATCAATTGCCGCCACTGTGCCCATCAAACGCAGCCACTGTGCCATCCAACGCAGCCACTGTGCCATCCAACGCAGCCACTGTTCCCATCAAACGTAGCCACTGTGCCATCAAATGCAGCCACTGTGCCCATCAAACGCAGCCACTGTGCCCATCAAACGCAGCCACTGTTCCCATCAAACGTAGCCACTGTGTCATCAAACGCAGCCACTGTGCCCATCAAACGCAGCCACTGTGTCCATCAAACGCAGCCACTGTGTCCATCAAATGCCGCCATTGTGCTTATCAATTGCCGCCACTGTGCCCATCAAACGCAGCCACTGTTCTAATCAAACGCAGCCACTATGCCCATCAAACGCAATCACTGTGCCATCAAATGCAGCCACTGTTCCCATCTAATGCAGCCACTGTGCCCATCAAACGCAGCCACTGTGCCCATCAATTGCCGCCACTGTGCCCATCAAACGCAGCCACTGTGCCATCCAACGCAGCCACTGTGCCATCCAACGCAGCCACTGTTCCCATCAAACGTAGCCACTGTGCCATCAAATGCAGCCACTGTGCCCATCAAACGCAGCCACTGTGCCCATCAAACGTAGCCACTGTGCCATCAAATGCAGCCACTGTGCCCATCAAACGCAGCCACTGTGCCATCAAACGCAGCCACTGTGCCCATCAAACGCAGCCACTATGCCATTAAACGCAGCCACTGTGCCCATCAATTGAAAGAGGAAGGGGTGTGGTTTACAGATGACAGGGTGTGTCTTAAATGGGAAGGGGTGTGGCCTTGACAGGAAGGGTGGATCGAATTTAAATTAGGAGGTGCATGAGTTTAGTCAGGCCTAGGGCAGCACAAAACAAATGCAGCCACTGTGCCTATCAATTGCCGCCACTGTGCCCATCAAACGCAGCCACTGTGCCATCAAACGCAGCCACTGTGCCCATCAATTGCTGCCACTGTTCCATCAAATGCAGCCACTGTTCCATCAAATGCAGCCACTGTTCCCATCAAACCCAGCCACTGTGTCCATCAAATGCAGCCACTGTGCCCATCAAACGCAGCCACTATTCCCATCAAACGCAGACACTGTGCCCATCAAGCGCAGCCACTGTGTCCATCAATTGCCTCCACTGTGCCTATCAAACGCAGCCACTGTGCCATCAAACGCAGCCACTGTTCCCATCAAATGCAGCCACTGTGCCCATCAAACGCAGCCACTGTGCCCATCATTTGCCGCCACTGTGCCCATCAAAGGCACCCACTGTGCCATCAAATGCAGCCACTGTTCCCATCAAACGTAGCCACTGTGTCATCAAACGCAGCCACTGTGCCCATCAAACGCAGCCACTGTGTCCATCAATATATGATTGCATGGTGCCACATGCGGCAATTCCAAAATCAAAAAGGTGACTTAAAAGTGGCACACTTGTGTAATAATTGTCCACGTACAAGTGGTACCCCTTTCCGAATAAGGGTGACGCCAAGTCCCAAACAATCTTACTGCTGCTCCCTATGTAGTCTGGGCAGTCATGGGGCTCTACGCTGCTATCTTTTCGAAGGAGCCAGTGGCGCCGCTGCTGTGTCTCAGCCAATCAGGAGGGAGAGTCCCGGACAGCTGAGGTACTTGTTTACATCGCTGGACAGAGATGGGACTCAGGTAAGTATTAGGGGGTGCTGAGGAGACTGCCACACACAGAAGGTTTTTTTCTTAATGCACTGAATGCATTAAGATAATAAAAACCTGCTGCCTTTGCAACTCCTTTAACTTTATATAAACTCAAGGACTTTATTTATATAAGTGCTATGAGACTAGATCTTAATTCATTAACCACTCAATTTAAGTTATAAAGATGTGCAGATTTCTATTGCACTCCCCTGAAATATCAATTGCATTATTTTTAAAATAGCTTATAAATCCAGTGCAAAAAATGTTTTAAAAAAAAATTCATATTCAATTTATGTAATATAAAAGGAACCTGAGGTCCACACCCAGGGGGAGAGAGAAAGGTTATACCCAAAAAGGGAAGAGAGTAAGGGGTGGCGGGAGTCAGATGGGGCCTGCAGAAATGCTGCCATGCTGTCATTAGAGCCTGGAGGACCAGAGAATTGCCGAAATCTGAGTTTAACCCACTATGGACTCATCCAATTATAGACTTAACGTAAGCTGTCACCGTGTTAATTTATTCTTCAGTAAAGCTTTTTGAAACTTTGCCTTTGCCTCTTCAGAAGTTACTAAAGGGGCGCAATGTAAGTAACTGGCACATATAGTCTACAGCTTAAGTCGCTAAGTATATGGGGATATAAAGACATTAGAATTAATACAAGAATTAATACAGCGTGAACATATAAGTGGTTACCAAGGGTAACAAAGGTGTCTCTAGCAGCCTGCCATAAGTGTTGTCATGTGGCAGGTAGTTAAGAGAGGGAGCTCTGCTAGTTTCTCTTAAATGCACAAGTGACTTTGGTGATGTTTAATACATCGAGTGTTTACTAGAGTTTATTCATGTTTGTCATCCACCGGGCCATGAGCGTGGCTCAAGTAAAAAGTATGCCATATGTAGTGCAGTGACCCTGTACAAAGTGTCTAGCGTAGTCCAGGGGAACCCACCCCAGGGTAGGCCTCTCATGTGACCCTTGCTTGGTGCCCAACGAGGAGACTGTTCTGACATGAACAATGTTGTAAGAGTGTTAGACACTTCTAGTTGTCGTCATCTTAAACCTGACAGAAGTTTTTTTGTTGCTATGAGCACAGGGTTCTTGTTTCAATGATTGAATCTCTAGAGCATGGATTGCTGCCTGGCATTGCCATTTAATTTTGGTTCCCATACAAATGTCCTTTCTTAGCTGTTCAGTTTTTACATGCAAATTTAAATATCTTGACGTTTTCTTGGTTCTGGAAGGTTTACTTGGCAGAATGTTGGGTATTCACAGAGTACAAATTGCACTAGTCATAAATCATAGATGATCTGCCAGAGAGCACATGCTACCAGGCTTTTTGTTTTTTTCTGCTTACAATATGAAATACTGAGCCTTCATTTTCCAATTTTAAATAACTTCCAGACATAATCATCATCTTTTTTTTTTACACGGCAAGCACCCTTTGTAATGTTGCTGAATTGTGACATTTAGTTTCATAGCGGACATTTGAATAAATATGTTATTTCATCTGCAAATGTGAATAAGACTCTTTGAATTCTTAAACCTGGTCCTTTGAACTCATTCAACACAGATTTTCTGCCTGACTGCACTGCCAAGGTGCTGCATACAGCCTCCCATAGACATGAATGGCAGTGCTCGGCTGTACTTTGGGTATATGGTGGTGCTACCATAAACGCGAGTAGAGCGTACAGGCATATGCAAAAAAATAAAACATTTTCTTTTTTTTTAAATCAAAAGGTTTTATTAGGTTTTTCAAAGTTGCAAAACAAATTTCAAGGTCAAGTTGCACATAAATGTTATGAGATTTGAAGCCAGCATACAGTATCTCACAAAAGTGAGTACACCCCTCACATTTTTGTAAATATTTTATTATATCTTTTCATGTGAAATCACTGAGGAAATGACACTTTACTACAATGTAAAGTAGGGAGTGTACAGCTTGTATAACAGTGTAAATTTGCTGTCCCCTCAAAATAACTCAACACACAGCCATTAATGTTTAAACCGCTGGCAACAAAAGTGAGTACACCTCTAAGTGAAAATGTCCAAATTGGGCCCAATTAGCCATTTTTCCTCCCCGGTGTCATGTGACTCGTTAGTGTTACAAGGACTCAGGTGTGAATGGGGAGCAGGTGTGTTAAATTTGGGATTATCGCTCTCTTGTTGCTCTACATAAAGATGGCTATAAAAAGATTGTCAAGACCCTGAAACTGAGCTGCAGCACGGTGGCCAAGACCATACAGTGGTTTAACAGGACAGGTTCCACTCAGAACAGGCCTCACCATGGTCTTTGGGAAATAGACGTATGAGAGCTGCCAGCATTGCTGCAGAGGTTGAAGGGGTGGGGGGTCAGCCTCTCAGTGCTCAGACCATACACTGCACACTGCATTAAATTGGTCTGTATGGCTGTCGTCCCAGACGGAAGCTTCTTCTAAAGATGATGCACAAGAAAGCCCACAAACAGTTTGCTGAACACAAGCAGACTAAGGACATGGATTACTGGAACCATGTCCTTTAGTCTGGTCAGACCAAGATAAACTATATATTTGGTTCAGATGGTGTCAAGTGTGTGTGGCAGCAACCAGGTGAGGAGTACAAAGACAAGTGTGTCTTGCCTACAGTCAAGCATGGTGGTGAGAGTGTCATGGTCTGGGGCTGCATGAGTGCTGCAGGCACTGGGGAGCTACAGTTCATTGAGGGAACCATGAATGCCAACATGTACTGTGACATACTAAAGCAGAGCATGGTCCCCTACCTTAGGAGACTGGGCCGCAGGGCAGTAGTCCAACATGATAACGATCCCAAACACACCTCCAAGATGCCTTGATAAAGAAGCTGAGGGTAAAGGTGATGGACTGGCCAAGCATTTCTCCAGACCTAAACCCTATTGAGCATCTGTGGGGCATCCTCAAACAGAAGGTGAGAGAGAATGATGCGGTCCAAGGCACCATAAGTAATTGGCCTTCATCCCAAATTTGAACAAAAAGAGAGAAAGTTTGGTCGGCGGGACTTTGAATGAGGCCAATCACTTTATAGAGCAGGGCCGATCCTAGGCGGGTGCACGGGGTGCAGTTCACCCAGGCGCCACAGAGGTGGGGGCGCTCAAGCGCCAGAGTGCTCCCCTCCCTCCTCCTCCTCTCCTTGTTGGTGTCCACAGGCCGCTCTCTCCGCCGTCGCTGTAATTCCTGCCCAAGTCCGTCCCCGCCCGCTCCATCCTCCTGTCAGAGGAGATCGGAGCGGCTGTCTCTGTTCGGAGAGAGACCCGCGCAGTGACGTCGTTGGGGGCGGGGTGGTCCGTGCCGCACGGCGTACAGTGCCTGTCATTTATTTTCTCCTCTCGGTCACGGTCACGATCTTCTCCACCCGGGTGGCGCAGCTGCAGGCCCGGGTGGGGTTTGTCCTGAGGGGGGGGTTTGTGGGGGGGAGTCTGTACTAATAGAGGAGGGGGGTTTGTGGGGGGGGTCTGTACTAATAGAGGAGGGGGGTTTTGTGGGGGGGGTCTGTACTAATAGAGGAGGGGGGTTTGTGGGGGGAGTCTGTACTAATAGAGGAGGGGGGTTTGTGGGGGGGGTCTGTACTAATAGAGGAGGGGGGTTTGTGGGGGGAGTCTGTACTAATAGAGGAGGGGGGTTTGTGGGGGGGGGTCTGTACTAATAGAGGAGGGGGGTTTGTGGGGGGGTCTGTACTAATAGAGGAGGGGGGTTTGTGGGGGGGTCTGTACTAATAGAGGAGGGGGGTTTTGTGGGGGGGGTCTGTACTAATAGAGGAGGGGGGGTTGTGGGGGGAGTCTGTACTAATAGAGGAGGGGGGTTTGTGGGGGGGGGTCTGTACTAATAGAGGAGGGGGGTTTGTGGGGGGAGTCTGTACTAATAGAGGAGGGGGGTTTGTGGGGGGGGTCTGTACTAATAGAGGAGGGGGGTTTGTGGGGGGGAATCTGTACTAATAGAAGAGGGGGGGATTGTGGGGGGGAGTCTGTACTAATAGAGGAGGGGGGTTTGTGGGGGGGTCTGTACTAATAGAGGAGGGGGGTTTGTGGGGAGTCTGTACTAATAGAAGAGGGGGGTTTGTGGGGGGGAGTCTGTACTAATAGAGGAGGGGGGTTTGTGGGGGGGAGTCTGTACTAATAGAGGAGGGGGGTTTGTGGGGGGTCTGTACTAATAGAGGAGGGGGGTTTGTGGGGGGGGCTGTACTAATAGAGGAGGGGGGGTTTGTGGGGGGGAGTCTGTACTAATAGAGGAGGGGTAGTTTGTGGGGGGGTCTGTACTAATAGAGGAGGGGGGTTTGTGGGGGGGTCTGTACTAATAGAGGAGGGGGGGTTGTGGGGGGGAGTCTGTACTAATAGAGGAGGGGGGTTTGTGGGGGGGGTCTGTACTAATAGAGGAGGGGGGGTTTGTGGGGGGGAGTCTGTACTAATAGAGGAGGGGGGGTTTGTGGGGGGGTCTGTACTAATAGAGGAGGGGGGGTTTGTGGCGGGGGAGTCTGTTCTAATAGAGGAGGGATGGTTTGTGGGGGGGGTCTGTACTAATAGAGGAGGATGGGTTTGTGGGGGGGGGTCTGTACTAATAGAGGAGGGGGGTTTGTGGGGGGGGGTCTGTACTAATAGAAGAGGGGGGTTTGTGGGGGGGTCTGTACTAATAGAGGAGGGGGGTTTGTGGGGGGGAGTCTGTACTAATAGAGGAGGGGGGGTTTGTGGGGGGGAGTCTGTACTAATAGAGGAGGGGGGTTTGTGGGGGGGAGTCTGTACTAATAGAGGAGGGGGGTTTGGGGGGGGTCTGTACTAATAGAGGAGGGGGGTTTGTGGGGGGGTCTGTACTAATAAAGGAGGGGGGTTTGTGGGGGGGAGTCTGTACTAATAGAGGAGGGGGGTTTGTGGGGGGGTCTGTACTAATAGAGGAGGGGGGTTTGTGGGGGGGGTCTGTACTAATAGAGGAGGGGGGTTTGTGGGGGGGAGTCTGTACTAATAGAGGAGAGGGGTTTGTGGGGGGGGAGTCTGTACTAATAGAGGAGACGGGGTTTGTGGGGGGGTCTGTACTAATAGAGGAGGGGGGTTTGTGGGGGGGGAGTCTGTACTAATAGAGGAGGGGGGTTTGTGGGGGGGTCTGTACTAATAGAGGAGGGGGGTTTGTGGGGGGAAGTCTGTACTAATAGAGGAGGGGGGGTTTGTGGGGGGGAGTCTGTACTAATAGAGGAGGGGGGGTTTGTGGGGGGGTCTGTACTAATAGAGGAGGGGGGTTTGTGGGGGAGTCTGTACTAATAGAGGAGGGGGTCTGTACTAATAGAGGAGGGGAGTTTGTGGGGGGGGTCTGTACTAATAGAGGAGGGGGGTTTGTGGGGGGGTACTAATAGAGGAGGGGGGATTGTGCGGGGTGGGGTCTGTACTAATAGAGGAGGGGGGTTTGTGGGGGGAGTCTGTACTAATAGAGGAGGGGGGTTTGTGGGGGGGAGGAGGGGGGGTTTGTGGGGGGGTCTGTACTAATAGAGGAGGGGGGTTTGTGGGGGGAGTCTGTACTAATAGAGGAGGGGGGTTTGTGGGGGGGGTCTGTACTAATAGAGGAGGGGGGTTTGTGTGGGGGAGTCTGTACTAATAGAGGAGGGGGGTTTGTGGGGGGGAGTCTGTACTAATGGAGGAGGGGGGGTTTGTGGGGGGGGTCTGTACTAATAGAGGAGGGGGGTTTGTGGGGGGAGTCTGTACTAATAGAGGAGGGGGGTTTGTGGGGGGGGGTCTGTACTAATAGAGGAGGGGGGTTTGTGGGGGGGAGTCTGTACTAATAGAGGAGGGGGGGTTTGTGGGCGGGTCTGTACTAATAGAGGAGGGGGGTTTGTGGGGGGTCTGTACTAATAGAGGAGGGGGGTTTGTGGAGGGGTCTGTACTAATAGAGGGGGGGTTTGTGGGGGGAGTCTGTACTAATAGAGGAGGGGGGTTTGTGGGGGGAGTCTGTACTAATAAAGGAGGGGGGTTTGTGGGGGGGTCTGTACTAATAGAGGAGGGGGGTTTGTGGGGGGGAGTCTGTACTAATAATGGAGGGGGGTTTGTGGGGGGGAGTCTGTACTAATAGAGGAGGGGGGGTTTGTGGGGGGGAGTCTGTACTAATGGAGGGGGGGTTTGTGGGGGGGAGTCTGAAGGGGGTCTGTACTAATGGGGGGTTAGTTTATCGGGGGTCTGTACTAATGGAGGGGGGTTTGTCCTGAGGGGGGTCTGTACTTATGGAGGGGGGGTCTGTGGGGGGGGTCTGTACTAATGGAGGGGGGATCTGTACTAATGGAGGGGGGTGGTTTGTGGGGGGTCTACTCTGTACTAATGGAGGGGGGGTGGTTGGTGGGGGGTCTGTACTAATGGAGGGGGGGTGGTTTGTCCTGAAGGGGGTCTGTACTAATGGGGGGGGTGGTTTATAGGGGGTCTGTACTAATAGAGGGGGGTGGTTTGTGTGGGGGGTCTGTACTAATGGAGGGGGGGGGGGTAGTTTGTCCTGAGGGGGTCTGTACTAATGGGGGGTTATCTGTACTAAGGGGGAGGTGGTTTATGGGGGGAGTCTGTACTAATGGAGGGGTGTGGTTTGTGTGGGGGTCTGTACTAATGGAGGGGGGTCTGTACTAATGGAGGGGGGGTAGTTTGCCCTGAGGGGGGTCTGTACCAATGGGGGGTGGTTTATGGGGGGTCTGTACTAATAGAGGGTGGTGGTTTGTCAGGGGGTCTGTACTAATGAAGGGGGGTCTGTACTGAGGGAGGGGTTTATACTTAGTGGGGCGTCTGCACTGACGGAGGGGGTCTATACTTAATGGAGGGAGTCTGTACTGAGGAGCGACTATAGTTGGTGGAGAGGGGGGTGACACCATGTTTTACCGCACTGGGTGACACCAACCATAGTGACATCACTGCAGCCGTGGGCTCTTCTTTCCCCCCTCCCTCTCCCCGCGCTGCTGTACTAGTGAGCAGCGCTTGCCAGCACAGCTGCCCCACTATGTTTCTTCCCCCGCCTTCATATTGGCCAGGGAAGAAATAGAATAAAAATATAATCAGAGAAGAGGATTGTGGGACATGTAGTCCCGAGGACTGGCAGCCCCACTGTAACACGGAAACTGCAGCCCACACAGCATGCCCAGCTGAATGAGATAAAGAGAGAGCCAGGAGCCCTGGAAAGCTTTCAGGGAAGTTCACCCAGGACTCCAGAGGGAGAGGACAGTGCTGAGGGAACACCATCAGAGAGGGAACCCCGCTGCCCTGCGGAGAAAGGAATGGAGTCATTGCCAGAATGCAGATCTGGGCTCTACCCAGCGAAGTCGCCACGGGCAATTCAGAGTGAGCTGACTCCTGATCAGAGGAATCGTTGTTGCTGGGTCAGGTGAGAGGGCCGATCGGCCATTATCTCCTGAAATATGTCTGCAGTCTTTTGACCATCTCCTGTATTATATCTGCACTCTCTGACCGCCTCCTGTGCTATGTCTGCAGTCTCTGATCATCTCCTGTATTATATCTGCAGTCTCTGACCATCTCCTGTACCAGGTCTGCAGTCTCTGACCAGCTCCTGTGCTATGTCTGCAGTCTCTGATCATCTCCTGTGCTATATCTGCAGTCTCTGATCATCTCCTGTACTATGTCTGCAGTCTCTGATCATCTCCTGTACTATGTCTGCAGTCTCTGATCATCTCCTGTACTATGTCTGCAGTCTCTGATCATCTCCTGTACTATGTCTGCAGTCTCTGATCATCTCCTGTAGTATGTCTGCAGTCTTTTGACCATCTCCTGTATTAAATCTGCACTCTCTGACCGCCTCCTGTGCTATGTCTGCAGTCTCTGATCATCTCCTGTACTATGTCTGCAGTCTCTGATCATCTCCTGTACTATGTCTGCAGTCTCTGACCATCTCCTGTACTATGTCTGCAGTCTCTGATCATCTCCTGTCCTATGTCTGCAGTCTCTGACCATCTCCTGTAATATGTCTGCAGTCTCTGACCATCTCCTGCAATATGTCTGCAGTCTCTGACCATCTCCTGTATCATGTCTGCAGTCTCTGATCATCTCCTGTACTATGTCTGCAGTCTCTGATCATCTCCTGTACTATGTCTGCAGTCTCTGATCATCTCCTGTACTATGTCTGCAGTCTCTGATCATCTCCTGTACTATGTCTGCAGTCTCTGTTCATCTCCTGTATTATGTCTGCAGTCTTTGATCATCTCCTGTGCTATGTCTGCAGTCTCTGATCATCTCCTGTACTATGTCTGCAGTCTCTGACCATCTCCTGTGCTATGTCTGCAGTCTCTGACCATCTCCTATACCAGGTCTGCAGTCTCTGACCATCTCCTGTGCTATGTCTGCAGTCTCTGATCATCTCCTGTACTATGTCTGCAGTCTCTGATCATCTCCTGTACTATGCCTGCAGTCTCTGATCATCTCCTGTACTATGTCTGCAGTCTCTGATCATCTCCTGTCCTATGTCTGCAGTCTCTGACCATCTCCTGTAATATGTCTGCAGTCTCTGACCGACTCTTGTATCATGTCTGCAGTCTCTGACCATCTCCTGTACTATGTCTGCAGTCTCTGACCGTCTCCTGTACTATGTCTGGGGGCTCTTTCTAACAGAAGCCCTCTCTGTGTGCATCAGAGAGACTCATTAGTGTAAGCTCGTCCTGTATTTTTTTTTTTATTGTTAGAAGATCATGGGAGGATCCTAGAAGACTTCTTAGGGGAGCATCTCTGTGTTTGAGTCGTTGCCATAGAAACACGTGTAAAGGGGAGGAGTTTGTAACATGACCACGCCCATTTGGGGGCACCAGAAATATTTCTACACCCAGGCGTCTGTGACCCTAGGATCGGCCCTGTTATAGAGTAAGCATGTGGGATATAAAACACAGTATTGCTTTTATGGGTTCCAACAAAAAAGGGGGAGTTTTTTTGGGGACTTTGAATGAGAGATGTATACCAAAGAGCAGTCTTGGCAAAGAACATTTTATTATACCTTGTGAAATCATGTACAGCATACTGAATGACACAAAAAAGGCATACACAGAATCGCATAAACGCAGGGCATGCTAAAAACCACATATAAATATTGACGTCATGGTACTTGGCATATCATGGGGTAAAGACAAGTCCTGCACAACATGGGCCACTGGAAGGGCTGGATGGTGTTGGAATATCTAAAGTAAAACAATATAAGAGACATAAAATTATGCGATTTTGGCGCCCCTCCCTCTTCCACCTGTTCCCTTCCTCCCCGTTTGTGGTGGATGGAAGTGTTGGTTTTGGCGGGTGCTCCTTACTGCTTTGGCGCCACGTTACCGCTCTGTGTGTGCGACACCTTTTGATGTCACACTGCATGCGCAGGTTTTTCTTTCCATCTAGGCTGACATTGGGGAGGTACCTGAGCCTGTATGGGTGGATTTTTTTGCTCTGGCACGGATGCCTCCCCTTTCTTGCCACGCCCACGTGACGCTGGGCAGGACACGCTGTATCAGCTGGGAGCATTTAAATTCGCCTCACTTGGTGTCTATGTGTCTCTTTGGCAACACCTCATATGCAAGCATTCACTTGTGATTTTGGTTCTTAATTTCCATGTGAACCAACAAGGTAAATCACCATAGGTTTCACCTATACTTTTAGCACTTTGTTCATCTTTCTCTTTGGTTCCTTCACTATCTCACCCAGGATATAATTTTCTTTTCTTTTCTTTTCCTTTCTTTTCTTTCTTCCTCTTTAATATTTGGTGTTTTTTTGAGTATCTGTTTTTTTCATCTATGCTCAGTTCTTCCATTTATCTGACCTGGTGTATGGGCTTTTCACACTTATCATCAATAATATTATACATTCAATATATACTACTGATCTCAATCCACAGAAGTGTTGGCTCACTGTCACCTACATTTGCACATTGACCTTGGGGAAGCCACAGTGCTCCCTGCTTGTCCACGTGTCTCTACCTCAGCTTCCATGCCAGACCTTTCTAACAGCTCTGATCCTCTGTTCACATCTATGCAGTTGACGTGAGTATTTATAGGGATGTCCATCCTGTCCCTTACACCCATTACTTATGCCTATTATTCAGCTACAATATTATAACATATGGTTATGTTCCTTTATAGATCACCATTGCATTCACCCCTGAAGAGTTGGTAATCCCCAACGAAACGCGTCGGGCTTACATCGATGCATGATGTCCATACAGATGATTTTATGTCTCTTAAATTGTTTTACTCTAGATTTTCCAACACCATCCAGCCCTGCCAGTGGCCCATGTTGTACAGGACTTGTCTTTACCCCATGATATGCCAAGTACCATAGCATCAATATTCATATGTGGTTTTTAGCATGCCCTGCGTTTATGTGATTCTGTGTATGCCTTTTTTTGTGTCATTCAGTATGCTGTACATGATTTCACAAGGTATAATAATATGTTCTTTGCCAAGACTGCTCTTTGGTATAGATCTCTCATTCAAAGTCCCCACATGCTTACTCTATATAGTGATTGGCCTCATTCAAAGTTCCACCAACCAAACTTTCTCTCTTTTTGTTCAAACAGAAGATGGAGGAGCGCAAGGTCTCTAACATCCACCAGCTCTGTGATGTCATCATGGAGGAGTGGAAGAGGACTCCAGTGGGAACCTGTGAAGCTCTGGTGAACTCCATGCCCAACAGGGTTAAGGCAGTGCTGGAAAATAATGGTGGCCACACAAAATATTGACAGTTTGGGCCCAATTTGGACATTTTCACTTAGGGTTGTACTCACTTTTGTTGCCAGCAGTTTATACATTAATGGCTGTGTTTTGAGTTATTTTGAGGGGACAGCGAATTTACACTGTTATACAAGCTGTGCACTCACTACTTTACATTGTAGCAAAGTGTAATTTCTTCAGTGTTGTCACATGAAAAGATATAATAAAATATTTACAAAAATGTGAGGGTGTACTCACTTTTGTGACATACTGTATATTGCAAGTACCAAGCAAAGTGAATGTTATCTTAATATGCTGATTATGTATGGGAAAAATAGAACAATTTTTTGCATATGCCTGTAGGCTCCATACAGCACCTGGGTGGGGTAATCCCAGAATTTATGTTGAAAGGGCTCAAGTGCTAAAATGCCCTTCTCCTGAGATAAAATAATTTAATTGATAATACTATTCTCACATTTTTACATTGTTTATTAACATTTTATTATTTTTAATGAATGACAAGTGCTAGTGTGTTGCAACCCCTTCACAGGAAATTTATAAAAACTCATAAACTACGGTAAGTATTTAAAGGGGTTGTAAACCCTCGCCGTTTTTCACATTAATGCATTCTATGCATTAAAGTGAAAAACCTCCTGTGCTGCAGCAGCGCCCCCGAGCCCCCCTTACATTTGCCTGAGCCCCGTAATTCCCACGACGGGAATGAGCACACCAGCTCCGGCCGGTGTCTCCTGTCCTGATTGGATAGATTGATAGCAGTGCAGCCATTGGCTCACACTGCTATCATTCAAATCCAATGATGCGCGCGCCGGGGGTGGGTGGAGCCGAGTCCTGCTGTCTATGTCTACGGACACAGCAGCAGGACATGGGAACGCGCCGCACGGGTATCCCGTTGGAGAGTGCTTCTCTGGCAGGACACTTGAGAAGAGGAGGAGCCAGGAACGGCGTGGAAGGACCCCAGAAGAGGAGCATTGGGGCCGCTCTTTGCAAAGCTAACTGCACAGCGGAGGTAAGTATGACATGTTTGTTTTTTTTGTTAAATAGAACCTTTACAACCACTTACAACCACTTTCAGCTCAGGTTTCAGAGGAGGAGAATACTTAAAACACTACCTGAATCTGAGAGTTACTTAGAGAATATAGCAAGATTTAATAAATATAATAATTTAGACCAGAGGTATGCAATTAGTGGACCTCCAACTGTTGCAAAACTACAAGCCTCTGCCTCTGGGTGTCATACTTGTGGCTGTCAGAGTCTTGCAATGCCTCATGGGATTTGTAGTTCTGCAACAGCTGGAGGTCCGCTAATTGCAAATCCCTGATTTAAACCAATGTGCTGTTAAAGTTTTTATTCGCTGATGCCCACAAAGTTTAAAGCGCAAATCAAATTCCTAAATTTTTTTTTTCTTTAATGTCCTGTTTTGTGGTTTTGACAGATTTTTAGTTTACTATACCTTTTTCTCTTTAGAATGGCCTATATCGCTCTGCTCCTCAACAGTGTAGTTCTTTCCTCTGATTATTGGGCTGATAATGATGGCATAAGCCTCGTACACACGATCAGATTTTTTGTTGGCCAGGAACTTGTCTTGCATACAAACGGCAAGGAATTGTCGGCCAACAAACACGAATGTAGTGACGTATTAAACGTACTATGGGACTACAAAGAGGAAGTTCAATTGTCATGCGCCACCCGGATCCTTCTGCTAATTTCGTGTCAGTAGAAGTTTGGTGAGTGTTGATTCGCGCTTTTCAGTTCGCGTTTTTCAGTTTGCGCTTTTCAGTTCGTTTCTGAGCGGCCGTTTGTCAACCAGCCAAGTTGCGGAATCGGAGGAGATAACGTGTTATTTATTATTGGCCTTGGAGTTATTGCTTTGACCCAAGTCCAGTCCAGGAACAGAAGGAGGAGGATTTCTTGGACCAAAAATTGGTTGCTTTATTAATCATGACCAATTATGTCATATGCCTTTGCTGTGGGAGCTCCAGGAGAATAATCCAGATGATTTTCGGAATTATCTCCAGATAACGGACCCCTGCTTTCACCAACCCTTGGCATTGTTGACCCCCCTATATTAAGAAGCAGGACACATGCATGAGGCTTTAATTTTATTTTTTGGGTTGAATAATGATTTGATTTGGTATATTTTCTATATTTTGATGCATAGAATGTACTTTTTGGTTAAGTTCTATTGGCAGATAGCATGTCTAATTTTATTTGTTTTCTTTTTTTAATGCACAATAAAAAAATTATGGAGAATATTACTTGGCTAAGTGTTTTACTTCAAATGACAGTTTGGGAGTAGGCAGTTACATTTTAAAAAATACAATGTAAAATTAACAAGGGACACCAACCTAGTTTGATCTTTAAAACTACGGGATAATGGTGTTGTGGTAACTTGCACCAAAAAAAAATAACAAGCATAATAATATTATTCTTGATATCACTAGAAAAGAAAAGCCTTTGAAAATACGTTTGGCAGAACTCCATCAGTATCACCAGCAAAGTAGCTTCATTATTATCACATTAAAGTGGAGTTCCACCCACTTTTACAACTCTTCAGCATCCCTCACTAAACTGTGCACTGTAAACGAATTTGATATTTTTACATTTTTTTCTCAGCACCTACTGTATATCTGCTGTATTCATTTTTCACTTCCACCTCCCTGGCCGTGGCCCATTGCATCATTTCCTGTTTGCATTGCCTTCTGGGATGGGGCGGCAACTTCCTCTGACACTGCCGTTGCTATGGAAACCTGACCTGAAACCTATTACACTGCTTGTGCTGCACTGAGCATGTGCGAGATCTGCAAGGATGAGATGCAGGAAGAAATACAGTCTAGCTTCAGATCCCCACACTTAAGATGGCCACGGCCTGCTGTAAGTTTATAAAATAACAAACTACTGCTATAAACTAACAAAACAGACCTTAGCTTACAGACTAACTTTACTAGAATACATTAAGCTTGTGTATTATAGGGGTATTTTTATTTAAAAAGTATAATTTCCTCCGGAACCCCACTTTAAAGAAGAAGAGAATTGTGTGCTGCATTTCTAGATATCATAATTTGTCACGAATGTTAATTCTCCATTACGAACACTAGTTTACCAGACTGACCGCTTACGGCTCGTCCTTGCTTCTGAGCATGCGTGTTTGTACTTTGGACTTTTGTCTGACGGTCTTGTGTACACATGCTCGGAAAATCCGACAACAGACATCCGACAACAGACATTTGTCTGCGGAAAATTTATAAACCTGCCATCCAACATTTGTCCATGGAAAGTTGGCCAACAATTGTCTGATGGAGCGTACAAACGGCCAGATTTTCCGGCAACAGCCTGTCATCACACAATTCCTGTTGGAAAATCTAATCGTGTGTACGAGGCTTTAGGTGAGCAACAACCACACACCCACAAAAGAGGGGGTGTCTCTGGCCAGGTCTGTTAAACCATGGCATGTGCCTGGAAGCATAGTAAAACTTTGCTGTCAGCCTGTGCAGTCATAATTAGACACACTGAACACCTTCTGTCAATGGAAGCAGAGCCAAGGCTATGGAATCAGAGGTTTTATTACAAAGTCTATTGCTAAGTTCAGTTGGGCTTTATCCACCATAAACACCACTTAAACACTTTTTCAAACAAAATACCTCATTTATGATTCTGAGCCTATGTATTGTGTATAGTGAGGATTTTACTAAACTGTGTCAAAATAATAAATGAGTATGCCTCTGCTCTCTCTGCATGAAATGCAGTTCAGACCTTGTCAAGCAGGTTAATGACCACCCATGTGTCTGATTGCCTCACCCTAAACTCCAATATGTGGTACAAGCATGGGTAGGCGATACCAGCAAAAATTTTATCAGGTAGAGTGTCAGGAAATTGGACACACCAGAGCTCTCTCTCTCTCTCTCTCTCTCTCTCTCTCTCTCTCTCTCTCTCTCTCTCTCTCTCTCTCTCTCTCTCTCTCTCTCTCTCTCTCTATATATACATATACACACACACACTATATTACCAAAAGTATTGGGACACCCGCTTTTACACGCACATAAACTATCATGGCATCCCAGTCTTAGTCCGTAGGGTTCAATACTGAGTTGGTCCATCCTTTGCAGCTATAACAGCTTTAACTCTTCTGGGAAGGCTGACCACAAAGTTTAGGAGTATGTTTATGAGAATGTTTGACCATTCTTCCAGAAGCACATTTGTGAGGTCAGGCACTGTTGTCGACGAGAAGGCCTGGCTCGCAGTCTCCGCTCTAATTCATTCCAAAGGTGTTCTATCGAGTTGAGGCCAGGAGTCTGTGCAGGCCAGTCAAGTTCCTCCACCCCAAACTCGCTCATCCATGTCTTGGACCTTGCTTTGTGCACTGATGCGCAGTCATGTTGGAACAGAAAGGGGCCATCCCCAAATTGTTCCCACAAAGTTAGGAGCATGAAATTGTCCAAAATGTCTTGGTATGCTGACACCTTAAGAGTTCCCTTCACTGGAACTAAGGGACCAAGCCTAACCCCTGAAAAACAACCCCACATCATAATCCCCCCTTCACCAAATGATTTGGACTAGTGCACAAAGCAAGTTCCATAAAGACATGGATGAGCGAGTGTGGGGTGAAGGAACTTGACTGGCCTGCACAGAGTCCTGACCTCAACCCGATAGAACATCTTTGGAATGAATCAGAGCAGAGACTGCGAGCCAGGCCATCTCGTCCACATCAGTGTCTGACCTCACAAATGCGTTTCTGGAAGAATGGTCAAACTTTCACATAGACACACTCCTAAGCCTTGTGGACAGCCTTCCCACAAAGTAGAAGTTGTTATAGCTGCAAAGGGTAGGCCAACTCAATATTGAACCCTACAGACTAATGCCCCGTACACACGGTCGGACATTGATCGGACATTCCGACAACAAAATCCATGGATTTTTTCCGACGGATGTTGGCTCAAACTTGTTTTGCGTACACACGGTCGCACAAAGTTGTCGGAATTTCCAATCGCCAACCATGCGGTCACGTACACCACGTACGACGAGACTAGAAAAGGCCAGTTCAGAACCAAGCGCGGCACCCTTTGGGCTCCTTTTGCTAATCTCGTGTTAGTAAAAGTTTGGTGAGAGACGATTCGCGCTTTTTCAGACTCATGGCTTTCAGATCGTTTTCTGCCGTTCAGTTTGTGCTTGTGGGTTTGTATCTGCTCTTCAGTGCATGCAGCGAGTACCCTTGACTTGTCATTGTGTTCTTGTTCGTTCGTTACTGTTTTTCAGGTCGCTCTTCACAGGCCTTGCTGTTCTTCAGTGCGTTCTGTTACTTCGTTCTGAGCAGCCGACCGTTTTCTGGCCATGTTGTGTATACGTACTCCTCGTAGAGTTCGTGCTGTGCGGGGGCTTGGTGTTGGGGTCCTGACCTTGACACAAGTCCAGTCCATGAACAGAGTGGGGAGGAGTTCATGGACCAAGAATTGGTTGCTTCAGCGTGACCAGTTCTCTCATATGCCTTTGCTCCGTGAGATCCGTGAGAATAATCCTGATGATTTCAGGAACTTTCTCAGGATGACGGACCCCGTATTTCACCGTTTGTTGGCTTCGCTGACCCCCTATATCAGCAGGCAGGATACCTGCATGAGGCAAGCCATCACTCCGGAGCAGAGGCTCGTCGCTACCCTGTGGTACTTGGCGACAGGGAGAAGCCTGCAGGACTTGAAGTTCTCAACAGGCATCTCCCCCCAGGCTCTGGGGATCATTATCCCAGAGACCTGTTCTGCCATCATACAGGTCCTGCAGAAGGAGTATATGAAGGTAAGATTTTTATCCTTTAATATCACATTTTATTGTATTTAATGTTTGCTAATATATTGTATTTCTTTCCTCATTCCCTAATTACCATGATTGTAATATGCTGTGAATATCCCCTTTGTTCTCATGCATGCTGGATTTTTATGTAATTTTTTTTTGTTCTTTATACATATTTGCCTTCACTTACCTCCCCAGCATGCTCTCCTGGCCCTATATTCACCTCATGTAGTCACTTAACAATGTATTTTATCAGCTCCATAGTAGTGCTTTATCCAAACACCCCCTAAAATGTTTAGAAATGTGAGTTGTGCTTTAAATTCAGGCAGAGTGCCAGAGGCTTTTTTTTGTAGTGTCCCCAAATCATTTTTATTAACCCTCCCTCCCCCCAACTGCTAAGTAAGCTGATACCAATTCTCTATCTATCCTCAATCATCTATCTGCTGACTTTGCCAAAGCAATACACACTATACCCATCTCTTTTGTGGTCAGATTTATGGATGAATTCCCCAAAGCATGTAGTGCAAGGGCCTGCCTGTATACTTTCAAATGGTACTGTTTAAAGTTTTTGTATTATATTATTATCTTGATAGGTAATAGCAGAATGTCCAAATGTGCTCAAATATGTACAGTGTGTATTTATATCATTGTATTATGACACTTCTTACCTGTCCAGTGGGCTGCCAATAGCGTAACTAAGGAGGGGCTGTTCCAGGTAATACCCTGTATTTAGGCATTCATCTCTCAATGAAGTGAAGAGGGTTACCTGTCCAAGTTTCCCCCCCCTATAATGTTATAAATGGCCCATGAGAGGGGGGGGGGGGAATATGATAGGTGTACCTTATACTTTGGTGTTGTAAGATTCCCCTTAAGATGTTGGCCAAGAATGTTTGTGTCTAATCTGCTTTCCATGTTTATGTGCAAAAATACTAAGTTTTTTTTGTTTTCCTCAACAGTTTCCTTCCACGCCACAGGAATGGCAGACTGTGGCCTCCCACTTTGCCCAGCGGTGGGACTTTCCTAACTGCGGAGGGGCAATTGATGGGAAACACGTCCACATCGTCCCACCACCCAGCTCGGGGTCGTACTATTATAATTACAAGGGGTTCAATAGTATTGTGATGTTGGCGGTGGTGTCGGCTAATTACGACTTCCTGTATGTGGACGTGGGCAAGAATGGCCGGATGTCCGATGGTGGAGGCATCGCCCAGACGGAGTTTTACAGGCGTCTCCAGAATGGCAGCTTGGACTTGCCACCTCCAGAAGAGAATGTGGAAGGACTCCCATTCGTCTTCGTTGCGGATGAAGCATTTGCGCTGGGGGACCATCTTATGCGGCCATTCCCGATGAGGACCTTCACCCCGGAACAGAGGGCTTTTAATTACCGGCTGGCCAGAGCCAGAAGAGTGGTGGAGAACACATTTGGAATCCTGGCCAGCTGGTTTCACCTATTTCTGACACCCATCCATATGGCGGAGTATAAACCTAATCATATAATCCTGGCGTGCTGTGTTCTACATAACTTTTTACGCCAACATTCTGCCAACTATGCTGGCTCAGTTGGGCCTGAGGCCGGAATTCTAAATGAAACAACCTTGACGGCGCTTGAAAGTGGCTTGCCCTCCCTGAGTGCCCGTGATGTCCGGTTAAGGTACCTTGAGTTCTTTGCGGGTAGGGGGGCCATCAATATGCCAGCAAATTTGTGAAGCCTATATCAAATAAAAACAAAAAAAAAAGCAAATCTTTGTTGACATTTACTGCTTGTGTTTGTTTTAGCTGACCCTGACAGAAATGTGGGGAGTCCTGAAAATGGCGTGATTGTAACAAAGACACTTTGCACTACAAGTGCACTTGAAACTGCACTGAAACTGCACTTGTACTGCAAAGAGGATTTGCACTTAGGAAATAACCCCCATTTTCACAGAAAGCAGCAATTACATCACCACAAAAGTGTTGTAGCGTTGAGACAATAATCCACACATTCTTGATTAACAATCTTTTTAATACCTGCACAATCACATGTGCATTTAGAAAAGGTTTTTAAAACAAACCAACATGTTTGTTGTATAATGTTTGGGGGGGCATTATAAAAAAATATAAATGTCCATTTAAGATAAAACAGGCATGTGTAAAACCAACAAGAAAGACACAAATCTTGAACTTACAAAGTTCACATTTGGTAGAACTTGAAGGCAATATCAGACATGAGTATTTAGGAACTGTGTGATATTGCGTTCAGATGGGGTGAAGTCACCCCAGGAAAAGCCAAATTTGGAAGATGCACACAAATTTCCCAATGTCAACATGTGCTAGCTGCCATCACGGGGGATCAAGGGACGTGTTTTGGGGGAGAAACCCCTTCCTCACAGCTACTTTATTATTGAGGAAGGGGTTGCACCCCCCAAAACGCGTCCATTGATCTCCGGTGATGGCAGATAGCACATGTTTGCACACTGTGTGCATCCTCCAAATTTGGCTTTTCAAAAAATCACTAAAACATTTTTAACATTGTAGCACTCAAAAAAACAAAGGGATTTGGAGGGGTTTTAAACTCGCCCCAAAACATCAATGATGTTTTTATTTTTTTGAATAACATCATTGATGTTTTTCTTGAGGTTTTCCAATTGTAAATTACACCCCATGATCTCCCCGATCAGGATCTGGGCACTTTCTGATGTGAAAGGATCTGGATCCACAACATCACGATCACCTAAAAAGAGAGAAACCAAACAAAAACAGGTATCAAAAATATGCCGGCATCCATCTCTTACCTGAGCCTGTGGTCGCAGACACTCACCTGTTGTGGTGACAATTTCCACCACGTCTTCTTCCTCCTGCTCCTCCTGGGTTGGGGGGATTTCCCCTTCTTCCAGAGGTGGGGGGTCTGTGGTGTCCTCGGATGAGGGGTGTCCTCCGAGTCTTTTCTCCCCTATGTAAGCCAAAAATGCTATACTTAACACACAGATATTTGATGGCAGAACTATAAATATGAAACATTGCTTGAAAGTGGGGTACAATTGTCTATTCTGGCAGAGTTCCAAAATTTAGCATTTTCAGTGTCCTTTGTCAAGCTGCAATACTTTACCTGTTTGGTACAAGCTTCACAGATGGAGACACCCCTATAGTATACACTGGAGCATCTGTGTGGCCCCCCTAATAAAAATGGAGTTCTTGTGTCCCACACTAGTGCTCCAGTGTCCAGATGTGAAAACAGCTGCTCAGTGTCCTCTCCTTACACAGAATCTAGTTTGCATTTCATTCTAGTAACAAAGCCATCTACACAACCAAATTAGTTTCATACAAGTAGGGCGTGAAAAATGTGGCCAAATACATATGGCCAAAACAATGGTGTTTTATAGGCCGAAAGAAAAATGTTTGATACGAACAAATAATGTGCCCATGAACATGAAACATTTTTTAAAATGTACACTTTTAAGAAAAGCACATGGAGCAGCATGAACGTAATAAACATAAAGAATAGGAACACAGCACAACTACTTACTTTTTTGCAGCACTCTCCGGATCTTTCTGTACTGCTCATGTTCTCGTAATTTGAGGTCCGACCACTGTTTCCTGAGCTGATCTTTCGATCGTCGTACCCCGAAATTCCGGTGCAGACTCCTGACCACTTTCGCCATGATCTTGGCCTTTCTGACATTGGGGTTGGGGTAAGGTCCATACTTTCCATCATAGTCGGCCTTCTTCAGGATGTCGACCATCTCCAACATCTCCCCAAAGGACATATTTGAGGCCTTAAATCTCCTTCTGGATCGGGACTTGTCCAGATCCGGGCTTTTCTCCTCCTCATTCCTGTAATTAGCACGGGGAATAGACTAGAAAGAACGTCAGGGGCGGGCGGAGTTACACGCATGCGCAGTGTGTATAAAGCGTAACACGCGTGCGTATTACGTAAGATCTGTGAGTGGAGGAAGGAGCATCAGAGGCGCCGATCGTAAGAACGAAGGCAAGAGACAAACTTGGGCCTATACTGCTTCTAGATTGAGGCCTATATTGTAACAAGATTAGGAGAGTTTTGTCTGACATTAGGGTTTGTCTTTTGTTGTGTCTTGCAGTGAAAATGGATATCTTGAACAATACCGACTTCATGGCAATATTCATTGACATGTTCAGGGAGCTGCCTTGTCTGTGGGAGATCAACCACCCACATTATAAGAACCAAACAAAGAAGAAGGCAGCGCTGGATCAATTGTTGGAAATTGTGAAGCAGGTGATCCCCACGGCAGACATTACATATTTGAAGATCCTAATTGGTGGCCTGAGGAGCACATATGTAAGGGAGCGCCAGAAAGTCCAGGATTCGCAGAGATCCGGAGCAGCAGATGACATCTATGTCCCCAGGATGTGGTACTATGACAGGCTGCATTTTCTGGCAGGCCAGACTGAACCTAGGCCAGCACTCTCCAGTCTTCCTTCCACACTTCCTCCCCCAACCAGCTGAGGCTACTGACGCCCAACCTGGGCCTTCCAGGCAGCAACATGTGGAGGAGCCCAGCTTGAGCCAGGTATAGCATTCTTCCAAATATTGCTGATTGTCCAATCAATGATGTTAAATAGATGTTAGTTTGGAGTACTAATTTATGATTGTGATTGATGATGCAAAACATTACAACCATATCCCTTTTTCATACACAGGGAAGTCTCAGCCAGGAGGTGGCCAGGCCGAGCAGGCTGCCTGATATTCAGGTCCCTCCCCTGCACCTGCAAAGAGAAAGTGGCAGGAAGAGGAGTACCCTAGAGGAGGCTACCATAGGCCTCTTTTGGAAGGCTACAGAGGCCCTGGGAGCACCACACACCGTGGAGGAGGACTTTGCTGCCATAATTGCCTGTAAAATGTAGCGGATGGAGGAGGGCCAACAACTCATGTGTGAGTCATTAATGTTGGAAGCTCTCAATAAGGGGTTGAGGGCCCAAATAACATCTGAGACCCACATTTGTGACCTCACACATGGTCCTCCTCCTCCTCCAGGTCCTACTCCTCCTCCTCCTCTTCCTCCTCCAGGTCCTACTAGTCCTCCTCCTCCTCCAGGTTCTACTCCTCCTCCTGCCACATCTCCAACAGCAGAGCCACAGCCAGGAAGGAAGAGTGGAAGAAAGACCAGAAAGTGAGGACCCTGGATCCAGTCTGGTCTGGCAAAAGATGCAGCCTCTTGTGGTAGAAAAGCCTGGGGACACAGATGTCATCTGCTGCTTTCCGGATCTCTGGGACTTCTGGACCAGACTGCACTCCCTTACATATGGACTCCTCAGGCCACCAATTTTGATGTTCTAAAATTGATGTCTGCCCTGGGGGTCCAAGGCTTCGCTAATTTCTGCTGTTTATCCAGCGTTGCCTCCCTCTTTGTTTGGTTCTGAGCCCTTAATAAAGGATTTTTGGTTTCAATTATACTCTCCTATGTGTTTTTTCCTTCAAAAAGGACAGTTTGTTTGTGAGGATTCAGGTACATTTCAAAAATAGAATGTGAAATTAACAAGGGACACCAACACCAAACAATCTCCTTGAGATTAAATAATACAAGATAATGGTGTTGTGGTAACGTGACACACAAAACACACACAAAAATATTCTGGAGTAAAACTAAAAATAAAATAAAACAAAGATCAGCCTTGGAAAAAATACGAACCTAAAATAAAGAAAAAAATTTGCCTTTAAAAAAAAAAAATATATATTTTTGTCAGATGTGACAAATCAAAATATATTAAGGGAATCCCGATAAATAATAAATAAATAAGTTTGTGAGAAGTGTGTGTGAATATGAGCAGCAAAACTACTTAATTCTTCTCACATTATAAAGAAGAAGAGAGTGCGCTGTATTAAACCATTTTTAACATTGCACTGTGACGAAAGTGTTGTATCCATTGCGAACGCTAAGTTTACCAGACCGAGCTGTTCCGTCTCGGAATTTCTTCTAAGCATGCGTGACACTTTGTGCGTCGGAACAGGCCACACACACACACGTTCGGAATTGACGCGATCGGATTTTGTTGTCGGAAAATTTTATTGCCTGCTCTCAAACTTTGTGTGTCGGAAAATCCGATGGAAAATGTCCGATGGAGCCCACACACGGTCGGAATTTCCGACAATGCGCTCCGATCGGACATTTGTGTACGGGGCGTAAGACTGGGTAGCCATTAAAATTCATGTGCATGTAAAGGCAGGCCCAATACTTTTGGTAATAGATTGTATATATGTAGCACTACTCCCGGAGGAGTTGCAAAGGTTGGGGTTCCCTACTGCTGCACAGCCAGTCACACATCATTTCCTTCTTGCATCCAGACACAGAAAATAGTCCTTTGACTTGCTTTTGTTGTTTTATTAGGGGATGATAACTTGGATGGGGTAGGGATTATGGGATGCCCAACTTGACAATGACAAAACAAACCAGGGACAACTTCCTCTCTAGTTACAACTTCTAATTCTTCCTCCTGTGCAAATCTTACTCTTTTGCACAGCTCTGCTGGGTTCACTCCTTTAGGAGCTAACGGTTACTTTTTGTCAGCTCAGTAACAAACCCTTACAGGCTCTCAGTCCCTTGGAAAAGTAGAACATGTGGCACGAACTGCATCCTGCAACTGCTTCCATGTAGACACTAATCCCAGCTCCACTTCTACATAAAAAACTAGCCCACCTGGCTGTCACTTCACCAGCCCACCTGGCTGCTTCTTCTTCCCAGTCTACCCGACTGACACACACTGAAGACCTCCCAGGGCAAGGTTAGATGATGACTTAAGCACACCACTCTCTTCAAGAGAGATCTGCTACAGCTGGCAGTCTCTCCCCTTGTCTGTCCCTGCACCATGCTGATCTACTCACTCTGTCTGTCTTTGCTCATTCTGCCTCTCCAGAAAACTTTCCCCCAACTGCCTCCTGTGGTGGGATCCTTCCTGGTCAGCCACCCAAGCTCCAGCCCAAGGTAAAACCCCTCCTCGGCAGGGGTCCCTCAAGGGCCACTGACCAACTCCCTCAGCACTGCTTCTCCATCTTCCATACACATCCAAAGCAGGTATAGAGACAATGATGATATTAACCTTTCTGGGGACCAAGTGCTAGGTAAACAGGTGCCCCCCCCCCCCCTGTTGTCTAGCATAGCTGCTGTCCGGGCAATGTTGATTGTTCATTGATAATAGTAAAAGAACAGTCAGCTTAGAGAGAAGGCAGGAGCTCAGTGCTGGCTTTACATCCCACAGGAACACTCATAAATTGGGCCTCAGAATAGGGTGGAGCTACAGCAAAAAAAGGAGGAACTTTTAATCTGCAAATGAGCCACTGATTAGAATGGGAACTAGTGCTATATACATTTGGTTCTGGGAGATAAATTAAAAATGTAAACATTGTTGTGAGAGTTCTTCTGTAAGGTGTGTTGCTTCAAGGCAAACCATTAAGTTAGAATGAGCTGGCAGTGCATCTTCTTAACACCCGAACATATATGCCTTGTGGTGTGCTGAAGGCAACTTAATTTCCTGCTACAAAGTTGTGCATTGGGGTGCCATTCCAAATGAAATAGCACACTGTGGATTGTGCATTACAATGCATTTTGCTAACCGTTACTGCAACATACATGTTTGAACGGGCAAATAATTGGCAAGTTAGTATACTTGGTGATAACATCCCAGTTTTAATTTGAAACATTCTTTATGTCTTTAAGATAGAACACCACTTTATGAATTAATTAATTTAAGAGATTATATTCTACTTTTTTACTTTGAATCTGGTCTCCTGTTGGTTCATTCCTATACATTTCCTGTGACAACTTATAGGTCATTTATAAAGAAAAGAAGGTTTACACCCCAGACAGTTTTATCTAAGCTACACTTCAGCAGCGGTACCCCCGTAGGGGGCTGCAGAATATAGCAGTTCCACCCGTCACCCTGCCATTCACTTCATAGTTACATAGTTAGTAAGGTTGAATAAAGACACCAGTCCATCCTGAGTAAGTGTGGGTGCATGTCTACAATTATTCCTATTTATTTAAGGTACCCATATAGCACTATCAATTTACGCAGCGCTCCACACATACATTGCACACTCACATCGGTCCCTACCTTCAAGGAGCTTACAATCCAAGGTCCCCAACTCACATTCATATACTAGGGCCAATTTTTGGACAGAAGCCAATTAACCTACCAGCATGTTTTTGGAGTGTGGGAGGAAACCTGCACAGGGAGAACATGCAAACTCCAGGCAGGTAGTGTCATGGTTGGGATTCGAACCAGCGACCCTTTTTACTGCTAGGTGAGAGTGCTACCCACTACACCACTGTGCTGCCCAGTCACTCCAAGACAATGAACAAGTCCATCAGCTTTGTTTTTGTATTTTATTGAGGGATTAGAATTTGGATGGGGTTAAGGGATTCATGGGATGCCCAGAAAATGATTCTTGCATGGTATGGGACAATTTAGATATTCTCCTTCTGCACAACACTGGCTGCAGACTATCTCTCCTTCTCCCTCCAGCACTGTTTTTCAGGCACAGCTAGCACATGGTTAGACCTAACTCTGGTTTCAGCCAGGCCTTAGCAAAGTTCCTTATTACAGGCAGAGACTGCGGGCCCCTCTAGTATAGCAACAAAATAGGAAAGTTTTTAGTGCTAGCTGACCTCTTTGATGGACTACTGATCCTAGTTAGCCCTTTGCAGGCCCTGACAGCTCTCCCAGCTGCAGCAGCCCGACTTTGCCAGTAACATCACAGTCTCTCCCACTGGCTCTACATCCATCTCTGACTGCACACTCCCAGTCCTCTCCGGCATGCCTCTCCCAGCTCTCCCGACTGTGCCTGCCACTCACAGACACCCGATGGATCCCTCCTGGAGAATTGCCGAGCAGTGTTCCCTGCTGTCCTCTCCTGCTCCTGTTCAAGACACACCTGGGGTTGTCTGGGGTTCCTTCACAGCTCAAAGCCCCGGCCCAAGGTCACCCCCCCTCAGATTGGGGGGCTCCCTCCAAGGCCCTGACAGCCTAACACTCCATCTCCAGTTCTTCCACCCGAACAACTTCTCCCCAGCTGGGCTGACTCTACGTATTTAAGGAGGCCTGTCCCCTGCCAATCCATTTTGGGGATGGGTCAGGGCTCCTTAGAACACCCCAGCCAGCTCCACCTCTCTTCCCTGCCTTCCTTCTAGAAGCCTTTAGAAGCAGAAGGGAGGTAACCGAAAGATGAAACTAGCTGTGAGTCACCAGCCTATTCTAAACCATTCCCAGCCACAGGTCAAAACAAACAGGCCTAACTTCAGCTAGGCCTGCCTAAATTTACCTGCACTGACAAAAATCTCAACTCTAGCACCTACCTAGGTAGAGGGTGCTACATAACCAAATACTGCCAAAATATACAATCAATTATGTGTAGCTTTCTTAAATCTAGGTGTGCTTTGTGTATTTCCTTCAGATCTGTGCAGTAATTGAGTGGAAAACATTTCCTCTAGACTTGTGCACAACGGGAAATTTCATTTAGTTTCGGTTCGTTGTCATTTGTAAAATACATAATTTTGTTCTGTTATATTCGTTATGTTACGTTAATTCGTTTTGGGATAATTCATTATTATTCGTAGAGTGTCAATATTCGTTATACTGAATCTCGAATCATGTCGAATTCATTTGTTATATCCACTATAATTTCTTTCGTATTAGTTGAAATTCAATATTTATGTATTTTTTATATATTCATGATAACGATTCGTAGTTTAGAAAGTCGTTTTTTATTGAATCTATTAACACACACAATGACAATATCTCTTCTCCTCTGCTCAAATACAATACAACACCCTTCTCACTCAGTTCTCAGGAATGCACTTTGCCAGTAATCTGACCTCCAGCACAAAATTAATCAGCTGATTGGACTGTAAAGCCCCATACACACTATCAGATTTTCTGCTGATTTTTTCCTTCAGATTTACCAAAACCATTTAGTAGAAGGGCCTGCCTGATTGCATACACATTGAAACTCCTAAGGTTTGACCTCATATTATATGGTTTTGGTAAATCTGAAGGACAAAAACAACAGAAAATCTGATAGTGTGTATGGGGTTTAAGATTTACTTTGAGTTGACCTTTTGTTTCATTAGATCTTTAACGAATTACCAAATCATGTCGAATTCATTCTCTATATTCGCTATAATTTCTTTCTTATTAGTTGAAATTCGTTGTTTTATTCGGACATTCGGATGCATCCGAATGTCCGAAAGATGCAAAATTCGGCCGAATTTCGATTCGTTATGAAACAGACTGCACATATCTAATTTCCTCTATACAGAAGCTTCATATAATAAAGACCAGTCACTGCATCTCTCTCTCTTTGTGCAGGGTGACTATCTTTTCTTCGCTCCTTTCTGTAGTTGGCACAGGGATGACACAGATATGTAAATCTTGGTGCCTGTGCAGTTCTTAGCTGTGTTTACAATGTCTAATACAGATCAGCCCCCCTTCAGTCTCGTACCTTGTGACTTGCTCCTAAATTACAATATTGCAGTCTAATCACTGGGAGAGAAAAGACTGAAAAAATGCACCTTCCTGCCTGCAGCAAACTGATAATCTAAACTCAGCTTAGGCTAAGTTATTACTTGCTACTCGGCTTCTTTTAACCACTTCAATACCAGGCACTTATACACCTTCCTGCCCAAGCCAATTTTCAGCTTTCTGCGCTGTCGCTGTTTAAATGACAATTGCGCTGTCATGCTACACTGTACCCAAACAGAATTTTTATCATTTTGTTCCCACAAATAGAGCTTTCTTTTGGTGGTATTTGATCACCTCTGTGGTTTTTATTTTTGCAAAACAAATAAAAGAAGACTGAAAATTTTGAAAAAAATAAAAGTTTTGCTTTTGTTTCTGTTATAAAATTTTGTAAATAAGTAAGTTTTCTCCTTCACTGATAAGGCGGCACTGACGGGCACTGATAAGGCAGCACCGATGAGGTGGCACCAATTAGCGGGCACTGACAGGCACCGACGATGGGCACTGATATGCGGCACTGGTATGCGGCACTGATGGGTGGCACTGATATGCAGCACTGATGGGCATTGATAGGCGGCACTGATGGGCACTCATGAGTGGCACTGGTGGGCACTGATGGGTGGCACTGATGGGCATTGAAAGGCTGCAAAGATGGGTACTCATGGGTGGCACTGATAGGCAGTACTGCTGGGAACTGATAGGTGGCACTGCTGGGCACTGATGGGCAGTGATACCTGGCACTGATAGGCATCCCTGGTGGCACTGGCAGTGGTTGGCATTGTGAGTAGGCACTGATTGGCAGCTGCCTTGGCACAGATTTGCATTTCTCTGGTGGTCTAGGGGGGGCATACCTGGTGGCCCAGTATGGATGGCCATCCTGGTGTCCTGGGCGGCATGATGGTGGTCCTGGGCGGGATCCGAGGGGGGACTGCGCTGATAAACAATCAGCACAGACCCCACCTGTCAGGAGAGCCGCCGATCGGCTCTCCTCTACTCGCATCTGTCAGACACGAGTGAGGAAAAGCCGATCAACAGGTCTTCCTGTTTACATCGTGATAAGCCGTGATTTGACACGGCTGATCATGTGGTAAAGAGCCTCCGTCAGAGGTTCTTTATCGAGATCGGTGTAGCGGTGTGTCAGACTGACACACCGCACCACCGATCGCCGCAATGCACGCCCCCCCCGGGCGCATGGCGGCTGTTATCCTGCAGGATGTCATATGACGCCCAGTCAGGATAACTGAACCACCGCCTGGCCGTCATTCTGTTATAGGCCGGGCGGGAAGTGGTGATAAAATGTAGAGATTATTTAAAACATTTACTGGTGCTATATTTTGGGACACGTCAGTAATTTATTTATGCAACTAAAATTACTGAAAGATTCACTTTAAAGGATCTGTGTACACCAAAATAAAGATATTACATTTTGTGCATAATAAGAAAGATAATTTTACCTGAAAAAAATTGGTTCCATGTAAATAATATTCCAACACTTATGCATAACGGATTTTTTTACCTAAAGCCCAAGTCTGGGAAAATTTGCTTTTAAGGTTGATGGGCCCCAAGCCAGTGTATAAAATTAAAAAAAACAATATTATATCAATAGTCATCATCAGAGGACTGCTCAGTGCCAGAGGAGAGGAATCTCCATGCTTCGTGAATGGCCCTGCAGTCTTCTGGGACTTGTGATGCGTCCCAGAAGACTGTGGGGAGGGAGGAGGGAAGGAGAACTTCCACTCGGATCACATAGGTAAAAACTAGGTACCTGCTTCCCCCTCCAAAATGACATGCCAATTTAGGCAGAATTTGGGGAAAGGATGTCCTAAAGCAGAACTTCCCCTTTTAGGTGGAGCTCCGCTTTAAGTATAGTGACTATTTAAACTTAAGTTGACCATTCATTGTGCTAATGGTGAGTCTAAATTTATTTAACCAGAAAGGTTCCCTTTCCTCGTTAACTCTGGGATTTGTGTGTCTGTATGTGTTTAAAAATGAATAGTGGATGTAAGCCAGACTTTATGTACCTGATAATAACCAAGTTCATTTGTGCCCAGAAATGGCTACAGTACTAAATGTTCCACTGCAGAAGAGTGCTGGAATTTTTAAATCATTCATCAAAGCAAACCACTTTTTTCAGAACATTTCAACCTTTGCCAACTCTTTCACAGCACTTAATTGTTTGAAACATTTTAGGATTGCAAATCAGGCTCATTTAGAACATAAACTGCAAAATTGAGGAAAAAAGCCTCGAAAGTACATGCTTTTTGAAGAACTTATAACTAGTTTCCCACAGCTCTTCTGATTTTTCACTTTGCAAATCTTGACATTAATGCTCTATATTATATCACTTAAAGGAATTATCCTCCTAAAGTGTTGCTCCAGAGCTTACCTAAACTCTGTATTGCGCTTATTAAAGTGTTACTAAACCCACAACAGTATAATCAGTCTGTATATGCAGAATAGCATGCTTGTTATACTCACTGTGGAACTTTAGAGTTTAATCCTCTGCAAGGCTCTTTGACCCTACATGCATAGATCCTTCCCATCTGCACTGTTTATCTGGGGAAGGCCAGCTAACACACAGGCAGGGTAGCCAACCTGCACATGCTTAGTTGTGTTTTTTATGCTGGAGAGAACATTTCCTTATTCTCAGAACTAGCCAGGTCACATGATATTGACATCACACATGTGGGCGTGTATACAGGCTATAGTGGAAATCTCCTCCTATCTGAACACGCAGCTCTGGACAAACTCTGCAGTTTATCAGGTGACCGTGGTATACAGATCATCCAAAAAGGTATATAGTGGCAGTATTTTAATGTAAAAAGAAGATTTATAAGTTGTGGGCACTGTGGGTGGGCAGATTAACTATTTTCATATTACTGGGCTTAGTAACACTTTACATTTACGTGGCTATAATACAGAAAGGTACCATCATTTTTGCTCCCGCAGGCTTCCTTCTCAGTGGATGTCCAATCATATAAAGGCACTCCTATTCCCCAGTTGTTCAGCCACCCACTCACCAATGACCTTATGCACAATGCAAGACTAGCAGTCTTCCACTGTATATGAAGACTTCGAGGGGCCACCAGTGGCTACCAGGGGAGCAAGGAACAAGGTAAGTGTGTTTTTGTGTTATAGCCCCCTAGTAAGTCTCTAAAGCTCTTTAAAGTGGAATTCTGGGATAAAGCTAACAAATCTTAAAACTGCTCCAACCCCCTTCTAACACCTATTCTGACTAACCTATGGAAGAAAGATGTGTTACCTACTTACCTACTTTCAGCCCAAATGACCTCCACTCTGTCAGTCAGCGGCTACTGACAGAGATAGAAGAGTGTGCTCAACAACGGATGTAATGCCTGAGCAGTAATGTCACCTGTACTGGACCACCTAGCACCCAGCCTGGGTGCTTCTGCCAAGATACAGCTTCCTCTACTCTGGAACCAGTACCCAGGTATTATAGCTGAGCATTGCACCCAAGAAACAATGCAAACAGTAAACAGTAATCTAATTAACATAAACATATAAATATACCACAATAGTTTGGTAACAAGGTAAAGTGGGCACAATGCTAGTCACATCTACAAGAGGAATAGGAGACAGACATAAACAATATTTGACTCAATCAACAATGGGAATATACACCTAGGAGGCACACAATGAATAGAGTCCCCTCAAAAGTAAGGGTCCATAGTCAGTAGGCAAGAGGCTATAGGAGATAAAAAGTTGGGAGGGGGAGAGAAGTGCAACAACCATAGTGTAGCATGTAAAGTGTAATTTTAATGAAAAATATAACAAAGCATTCACAAAGATATAATAGAGCTCAGCATGACAGTCAGGTAGCCAGAGATCAGAAACACAACAAGTATGCCTCGCCTTGGTCACTGGCAAGGGAGTGGAGGTAGATTGGAAGCAGGGAATCGCTGTCACTGGAAAGCTAAAGCCATGGATGGAACACAGGGCCCAGGGTATGAAGCCAAATTATGTAGTGGGAAAATGCTGTAGCTGTAGCTGGAACTGGAGCGCGTTTCAAAGCAACCTTGCTTCTTCATTATAGTTGTTTTGTTCCACGCTTAGGTTCCAAAAAAGCTGCTGCCTCCCCTAGGATACCTTAGTTAGGGTTCCAGTGTAAAAAGTTGTATGTATGACGGGGTGGGTGGCGCTGCTTGTCACCTGAAGAGTGATCTTCTCTAGTGGATCACTCCCCCAGATGAATATGCAATAGATAATATTCTGTTGCTGTAGGTAAAAAATTCTGTTGCTGTAAGTGGCATGTTCCACCACCTGAACGGCAACTAACTGCAGGGAGTCACTTCTCCCAGGTGGGTAGGCTGTAATTATTGCATGTTTACTCCCGTCCCTGGAAGAGGTTTAGTTTCTCAATATATATTTTATACACCAGAGGAGATTTTATGAGAGTGTGTATGGCCTGTGATCTATATTGAATGGTGGCTGTTATCAATCTATTGTGTATATTTGTTGAAACAGCTTTGTAGCTGTTAATAAAGCATTAAATAAACCATCCGGATTCACACTATGAGTGCCCGTTTGTTTGGTTTATGAGGATATCCCATAGTCTTACTGCCACAAAAGGAGCCAGGGCCACAGCAAACGGAATCCATCCCAGGAGGGGGTCTCTGAGGAACCAGGATACCCCAGAACTTGCCGAACCGAGGTGGAGATGCCCGTTCCAGTTACAGCCAGCATACTCATGCATTTTACCCCTGCAGGGGTGCCTGAATCTGGTGAGTAGGGAACTGAAGGGGAGCACGGAAGTCACTCGTTTTTCTGCACACTGGTGGATAAACCCAGGCACAAGGCACTTTGGATAAACACAAGTCACTTTAACATCTGCATTTTTTTTGCACCATTTATGGATGGATCATCCATTCACTCCTGCAAGGGTGCTTGAATCCTTTATGGATGAATTCTATTTGTATTTTTCACCGTAATGTTTTTTATATGTTTTTTTACTTTTTGATACATTTGCTTTTACTTTAGCCTGTCTAAAAATGGGCTACCCATCAGCATTTATATGATCAGGAAGAGGCAGGTCCCAGGGAGTCAGCACACACCCTCTCAAAGGCTCATTACTACAGCTGTCAGCGGGGAGAGCAGCACAGCTCACAGAGCTGACAGAAATGAAAGCAGGGAACAGAGACTATAAACAAAAAGTGTAGAAAATAAATAATTATTTAATATAAAAAAATTTATAACCACAACACAGCTGTATGTGGGGAAAAGACGGGGGGGGGGGGGGGGGGGGGATTGTCGGCACAGACATCACCTGGGACTACCCGGGTCTATCTTAAAAAAACACACAAAAAATAAGAAAATCACTTTTTTTTTTTTTAAATCAGATTTTTTTAATTTATTTATAAAACATAGAAAGAGAAAAAACTCTTCCTAAAAACAAAAACATACAACAAATTACATTGTCAAGGACATATTATTAAGAAAAAAATCACTTTTAGAGGAAATCAAATCAAGGACTAGCCTGGGTTGGAACACTGGTCTGCGTGAACCAAAGCCTGTAGCCAAATGTATGTAGCCAGCCACTCAGAACTCCTCACAGAAATGACAAGTAAGAGATCCATAGTGGCCACCACTCTTAAAACAATTCATCTCCTATTGGAGCAGGACCGCAGGACCGTGCTATACTGCAGATGGACACCGGCAGCAAAAAGCGCCCTGAGGCGATTCAGTTCGCATAAGTAGTGCTATACAAGTCACTCATTCATTCATTCAGCAGCGCCTGCTCCAAGCCATCCTGCGAAGGGATAAATACCGTCTATACTCGAGTATAAACCAAATTTTTCTGCCCATTTTTGGGGCTGAAAAAACCTGCCTCGGCTTATACTCGAGTGAGTGAAAAAATGTCCGAAATGGAGGAGAAAAAGGGGCAGGGCCGTGCCGCTGGGTGACGCTTGTGAATCGGCCCGGCACACCTGCGAGTTTCCCCTCCCTCTCATGCTGTGTTAGATTGCCATGCAGCCGCATAATGATGTCCCGCCTCCTCCTGTGATAGACGGCACAGTGATCCAATGCTAGAAAACATTGTGCCATGTGTCATAGGAGGCGGGACATCGTTACCGTGGCTGCACGGTGATCTGACACAGCAGGACATCTTATTAGATGGCCAGATCTGACACAGCGGGAAATCTCATTAGATGGCCAGATCTAACACAGCGGGACATATCATTAGATGGCCAGATCTGACACAGCGGGACATCAGGAACTTGTAAGCTTTATATAATGCACTGGCAGGATATGGATATATACAGGCCCAGAAATTCTCTTACAGCTATGGTGGACACAGACTAATCACATAATATTCAAAAAAATACTTTCTATTCTTAGGTCAATTGTTTTGTATTATTCAACCACTACCCAATGGACGGACTAGCTTTAGTTTTATGCTAACCAGATCAGATGCCATAGCCACACAAAGCAAGCCAGTGTTGGAAGGATGTCTAGTATAAGTGATCTCTTGAGTGGCAGGCTGTATATAATGGACACTGGCAGGCTGTATATTATGGACATTGGCAGGCTGTATATAATGGGCACTGGCAGGTATCTATTTTTATTTTTGAAATTTACCGGTAGCTGCTGCATTTCCCACCCTAGGCTTATACTCGAGTCAATACGTTTTTCCATTTTTTTGTGGTAAAATTAGGTGCCTCGGCTTATACTCGGGTCGGCTTATACTCAAGTATATATGGTAAGCTCAGAGTAGATGGCAATTTGACCTGTCAGTGCATGCGCCATGCTTCCATGGATGCCAGGTGTAGAAACGGGGCAACCGGCACACTACACTACACTGACAGGTGTCAATAAGGGGGCTTGTACCCGGCAATGCCCCATTTCTTACACAGGGCATACATAAATAAATAATAATGATAATAGTGGGATGGTATAGGTAAATGCATACAGCAAAACAAAATTGCATGTAAAATAATAAAAAAAATAAGCATTATGGAAAGTGCAGTCTGGAAACAGTAGGGTATTGCTCAAGATATTGGGTATTGGGTATTGATAAAGATATATGCATATATGCATCTTTGTGTAAATATATTGAAAACAATATTAGGAGAAAAAAAAATGAAAAATTATTTATTGTGAGGTAGAAAGAAATCCTGGATAGCCGCACTCTGGGATAAGGACATCTTTATTTCAATAAAATCCAACAATACAGTCAATAGCAGAGACGTACAGGGTGGTAGACTGCTGACGCGTTTCACATCATTTGGGTGCTTATTCGTAGCTAGAGAGGGATAGTAATAGTGTGGTATAAATAGAAAAGTAAAAAAGTAAAAGAGGGAGGGCGGGGTATGCACGCCGGTAGAACAACCAATCACCGCACTGCATAGCAAACCCACCCTCTCAGTGTAATTAAAACAATAATGATCCCATTATAAAAACCTACACCTGCAAAAAAGAGGAGAAAAAACATCCATTGTTGACCAAACCAAAATGCATAAAGAAAAATATGAGTAGAAAAAACTATCATGCCAATATAAATCAGCATGAACTCATAAAAATAAAAGGTAGGTATTGAATGCAGCAGGTGAAGCCGCAACAATGGAAATTTAAGTAGTTGGGAGTGCCAAAAAGTGTTAAACCATAAAGTTATATAACCACAGGGTACTCTGCTCACACATTTGCGAAAACAAAAAATACACAAAAAATGTATGTTTGTACATAAACCTGAATAAAACATGCATAGATGTGTGACAGCGCGGTCCCGACATAATGTACATAAGCACTCAAAAGCACTCTCACAACCCTAAAACAGCAAATGTGCATAAGCAGTTTGGATGAAATATACATACATTTTCATGTGATCAAAGCACAAGCATATTAAACATAGGATCAAAGTGTATGTACATTAAACATGAAATTATATATATATATATATAAATCTGAAAAAGTGGGTCGGTCCAACTACCCGAAAAAGTGGTTACAAATGTATCAAAAATATCAAACATGTAGCATTACATCCAAAACACTGGTGTCAGATAAGTCTTTACTTTCTGAAAAGAAGAAACAGTAAAAAACAAACAAACAAAAACATGGAAATGGATTAGACGCCAGATAAACCACAAAAAAGTATGAATAAATATCCTTTGTTGTTGATGTTAAACTCCCATGACAATATCATGTTGGCTATGCGGCCAATAGTGAAAAAATATATAAATATATGTTCAACCACATAGGAAACATAGAAGAACCCAACAAAGGAACCAAAACAAAAGACCGAAAAAACTATTAAATGTATGCAGTTTCCACATAGATCAATGTGCTAGCAGGCTATGTTACAACAGCAAATGTATAGAGACCAGAAGTCTCACTCCATGTGCTGAAATAGGTTAAGTACTCCATGTGCTGAAATAGGTTAATAGGTTAAGAGACCAGAAGTCTCACTCCATGTGCTGAAATAGTTTCCACATAGATCAATGTGCTAGCAGACTATGCTACAGCAGCAAAAGTATAGAGACCATAAGTCTCACTCCATGAATAAGTTGAATAATAACACAAAAGAGAGTGACCTCAAACGCACACAGATATAGTAGGGTAGCTATAGAATCTGCATCGAACAAAGCCCAGACCTGCATCCAAAAGAAAAATTAAGAATTATTTAAGGCATCCTTGCTACATAGTACCATGCGATTAGAAATTCCCAAAGTCTCACTTCTCGTACTGCAAAACACAATGGCTCGCTATAAGAATACCATGAATCTAGAGTGGGATTGACAAAAATAATAAAGCCAAAAGGCAAAAAGAACAAAATGGTCTATAACAAACCCAACAGCATTGTGCCATGTATTCGGAGACTCAAAAGAGTCTCACTTGAAGTGCTGCAGCATATCACAGTTAACTGCCAAAAAATGTATTAAGTCAATGGGACTATAGCTTAGTATATCTGACTAGGTGAAACTAGTTTTTTTTTTTTCTTTTTTTCCATATTATATATTGTTAATCTCTCTAGCTACGAATAAGCATTCAAATGATGTGAAACGCGTTAGCAGTCTACCACCCTGTACGTCTCTGCTATTGACTGTATTGTTGGATTTTATTGAAATAAAGATGTCCTTATCCCAGAGTGCGGCTATCCAGGATTTCTTTCTACCTCACTGCAAACCAGCAAAGCCAGCACCTGGAACCAGTTCTTACTAGGGCGGTGTCATCCCAGAGCAAGAGTGTTTGTGAGCTGCATCTCCTTTTTTCCAAAAATTATTTATTCCTAAAACTCTTAAAATATAACTAAAGGCAAAATTATTTTTTTTAGTCTTGGACAGAGTGGAGAGAGATGAGAACATCTACCAGTTTTTATTGTTGTCTGTGCCCCCGTTAGGGAGATTTGCCCTCTCTACCCTGCAGTCCCCTTCAAAAGCCCCTGTTACATCACCCATAGGCTTACTTTGGCCCCCCTATTGTTGGTGCTCCCTCCTCCCCCATGAAGCCGATGCTAGATCACACAGAGGAGCCGATCACAAAACCGGACCAGAGCAGCCTGAGAATAGGTAAGAATAGATGTTTTCCTGTCGCATCATGGCAGCATACACTTTGGGTTGTGACTCCGCCCCTCACAACCTGATAGGACCACATAGCTTTAAGTTGTAAAGATGGCCCCCGCCCCAGTATTCTCTTATTTTTCCTCACCTGAGAAGGACTGAAGATGTTAGAAGCACCCCCTTACCGAATTCGCCCCAGCCAGGTTCTAGCCTCTCCTGGGTGGAAGTCCTTGCCTGTACAGCCTCTAAATGAGCTAGATGGAAGGAACCCCACTCTGGTGGTCTCAGGGGTATGTGCGGCTCCAGTATAAGCCTTAAATAGGCTTAGTTGTGTGCAGCGGTCTCCATCTGTCTTTTCCATTTTTTGGTGCAGCTTGCTGGGCATTGTGGTTCTCCTCTGTCTCTCCCCTGTGTGGTCAGGTGTCTCAGCGCTTCCGTGCATGCGCAGTGAGCGTTTTTAGGGTGCCCTGGCACGTTTGCCAGATTCCAAGATGGCGCCGAGCTCGGCGCTACTGCGCATGTGCGGGCGGGACGTGACCCCGGCGGCCATGGCGGTTCATTTAAAAAGCTCAGAATTGTCATTCTCTGATGCCTCCAGTTTCCTGAGCATATCTGACGCTGCTGTCAACTCTGCTACCAGCTCTGCCTCACCTCTGATGCTCCCTCCTTGGGGTAAGTGTTTCTCTCTCCCCCTGGTTCCTCTGTTTGTTTGCTTGCATGTTTATACCTGCCTGTATCTCTCCAGGGTATCACAGGTATCCTTTTTATGGAGACCGCTGCCCCAGCAGATCACCATCAATAGGTAAGGGGGGGGGATGTTCATGGTAAGTAGTGAAGATTGAAAAAGAGAGCAGGATCGTACTAATGCTGCCTAATTGGTCAGCCCTACCAGGTCATCAAGATCGTCTAAATCAAGGCGAAGAGAGACCTCACGCAGGAGAAGCCGCTCCAGCCATAGGTGAAGCCGCTCATGCGGCAGAAGTCGCTCAGCCCACAGGGGAAGCCGTAGGAGGAGCCGTTCCTAGTCCAGGCATAGACATCCCCATTACAGAAGATCCCCTGCTCGTAGACGTCAGTCTCCTGCACATCCTCCCCGTCCAGCGGGGAATGCTTGCTGGGTATGCGGGGCCACAGCTCTACCAGACAGATTGGCCTGCCGCAGGTGTATGGATGAAGCCACCAGGGAGAAAGAGCTGGTCACTGTGGAACCTACCGGGGTCCCTGCTACGCATATCTCAACTCCAGATGTGGAGGCTACAGCCCTGAGCGCCTCACCATCCCATCCTAGTACATCTAGGGAACAAGAATTCCCGTCAGACGGGGAAAAACTGGAGGTAGCAGCAGGCTTTGATTTCTCGCTCATAGGGCCCTTTGCAAAATCGGTCAAGGAAGCGATTAACTGGGAGGAATCTGAGGAGGTACAGCAGAAACAAAGGAAGTATTTCCTGAATCTCAAGAAGGTACCTGAAGCCTTTCCATTTATAGAGGAACTGGATGAGCTTATTAAGGAAGAATGGCAGAATCCAGAGAAGAAAATTAGTCTTTCTAACAGACTTACTAAGCTATATCCTCTGAAAGAGCCCAGGGTAGCTCCCCTGGTTTCCCCTCCAGTGGTGGACGCCTCTCTGATGCGCCTAGCCAGGCATGTGACGCTTCCCATTGAAGACGCAGTGACATTCAGGGATGTCCTGGACAGAAAGGTGGATACGGACCTTAAGAGGGCTTACGTTTTTGCAGGAGGCGCCTGCAGACCAGCAGTGGCACTGGCTGCCGTCGGGAAAGCTATTTCCGGTTGGTCATCAAACACCGCGAAGCTCGTTGCTGAAGGACGCAGATCAGGACCAGATCGTTAAAGCCCTACAGGAACTCAGTCTCGCAGGAGACTTCGTGGCGGAAGCCTCTGTGGACACCATTAGGTCCACTTCAAGGTCTATGCTAGCAACGGTAATGGCCAGGAGGGCGTTATGGCTTAAGCCCTGGTCGGCCGACCCGGCCTCAAAGTCCAACTGGTGCAAGATTCCATATGATGGAGGTAACCTCTTTGGTGCAAAGCTGGATACAGCAATATCCAAAGTGACAGGCGGAAAGTCTGGTCTTATCCCCTCAGACAGAAGACCAAAACAACAAAGAGCGCTTCCCTTCAAGCGCAATCTCCCGGAGAGATACAGGGATGCAAAGTCCTATAGGCCTGGGAAGGAGTACAGGAGAACTTGGAAGAACCCTCAGACGTCCTTCCTCAAATTCCAGAAAACCAAAACTGCTTCCAATGAACAGAAACCTTTTTGAAGGTACGTCCGCCCAACCAGCGGTAGTGGGTGCCAGGCTCACAAGATTCAGGTTGGTTTGGGCGGAATTGATAAAAGACCCATTGGACAGTATCCACCATCGGGGTCGGACACAGGTGGTCGTTAAAGAACCGCCCCCCAAGGGGTCACTTCTGCGCAACCAAGCTTCCTCCTTCCAGGGAGAAAAGGCTGTCCTTGGTCCAGTATATCCAGGATCTGTTAAGGAAACAGGCAATAGTGGAGGTTGCACCATCCCAAAGAGGTCAGGGTTTCTATTCCCCACTCTTTCTAGTACGAAAAAAGTCAGGGGACTTTCGTCCTGTCCTGGACCTAAAGAAACCCAACTGGTCAATCCGGGTAGAAACATTCAGGATGGAAAGCCTCCAATCGATCCTTCAAGCGATAAATCGAGGAGACTGGATGCTCTTGATCGATCTGCAAGACGCATGCTTACATATCCCGATCCACGCAGAGTTCCAGAGATTCCTCCACTTCACGATAAACAGCTGGCACTTCCAATTTCGAAGTCTTCCGTTCGGGATCTCCACCGCACCCAGGACATTCACGAAGGTCCTATTGCCCGTGATAGCTCACCTGAAAGAGAGGGGATTGAGAGTCCACCATTACCTGGACGACATCCTGCTTCTCTCGGACAACAAGGAGTCTCTCATCCAGCATCGGGAGATCCTGGTCTCCACTTTACAGTCTCTAGGGTGGCTGATAAACTGGAAGAAAAGCAGTATCCACCCCACTCAGAGGATGGTCTTTCTAGGGGCCGAGCTGGACACGAGAGAAAACACGGTGGAACTTACAGAGGAGAAGATTCCTCCCCTGATTCAGAAGGTGAAGAAGGCCATCTCGGCCAAGAGACTACCAGCCAGAACATGCCTCCGTATCCTGGGCTCCCTGGCATCCACCATTCCGATGGTTCAGTGGGCGCAATGGAACTCGAGGCCTTTCCAAATTTCCTTCCTGCGCCAGTGGAACGGTGTTTCGATGTCTCAGTCGATTCACATCCTTCAAGAGGTGAAGCAATCGTTGCTGTGGTGGACACGGCCTCGCAACCTGGGAAGGTGCAAGCACATAATCACCCCTCACCAGGAGACAGTGACCTCAGATGCCAGTCTGCAGAGGTGGGGAGCCCACCATCAGCACTTTGCGGCCCAAGGCCGCTGGCCATTCAGGGCACAGGACGCGATGTCAAATGTGTTAGAAATGAGAGCAGCACTCCAGGCGCTCCTGTCCTTCAGCTCGCTTTTGAGAGAGAAACATGTTCTTCTAAGAATGGACAGCAAGGTTGCGGTTGCCTATATCAACAGGCAGGGGGGCACCAGAAGCAGGTCCATGATGCAGGAGGTCCGTCCTGTACTAGAGTGGGCACAACTGAACCTGTTAAGCTTAAGGGCAGTCTATGTTCCGGGAGTCCAGAATGTATTGGCCGAATCGCTGAGCAGGAATTTCACCTCCAACCACGAGTGGTCTCTGAACCCACAGGCCTACGCCCTCATATCCCGGACTTGGGGTCCTCCAGAGATAGACCTGGCGGCAACCCCAGAGAATGCGAAATGTCGGAGATTTCTATCAAGAATACCATTCCCTTCAGCAGAGGGGACGGATTGTCTCCTGCACCCCTGGAATTTCCATCTAGGATACATATTCCCTCCAACTCCACTCATAGCGAGGTTTCTCCTGAGACTCAAGGAGTCATCGGCACTGGTGGTGGCAGTAATTCTCTTCTGGCCGCGGAGGCCATGGTTTACCACTCTGATGCAGCTGAATACGGCAGATCCCCTGCCCCTTCCGTTGTCGCCAGACCTACTCTCCCAGGGCCATCTTCTTCACCCGAACCCGGAGAAGCTACATTTGATGGCTTGGAGACTGAAAGGGCTAGGTACCTAGAACAAGGCTGCTCCCAGAGAGTAGTGGATACCCTACTCCAGGCCAGGAGGCCTACCACGAATATTACTTACAGGCGAGTCTGGGAGAAGTTTACCGCCTTCGCTCAACAGCAAGGTTGGGACTCATCCTCACCATCGGTGTCACAGGTCCTGGAGTTCCTTCAACTAGAGAATGGTCTTAGATCAAGTACCCTAAAGGTCCAAGTCTCGGCCCTGTCCGCCTTGACAGGAGTCAAATGGGCACAAGATCCCCTTGTGGTTCAGTTCCAACGGGCCTGTCTAAAGCTGAGACTGCCTAGAAAACCTTCCTTCCCAGTCTGGGACCTCTCAGTTGTACTGGAAGCTCTATCTAAGGAACCCTTCTTTCCTAATGAGAACATATCCTTATGGGATCTGACGCTGAAAGTCTCATTCCTGATAGCCATAACATCAGCTAAGCGGGTGTCGGAGATGCAAGCCTTAATGGTCAGTGATCCATATCTGGTGGTATTGCCAGACAGATTAGTCTTAAAACCTTCAGACCGATTCATACCCAAGGTATCCTCATCCTTTCACTTCAACCAAGAGATTAACCTTCTGGCACTCACCACGGAACAGGGCGATCCTCACCCACTGGACGTCAAGGGTAATGTCCTGGAGTATCTCTCAGCTACCAGATCCATCAGGAAAACGGAAAGTCTCCTAATCATTCCGCATGGATTCAGGAGAGGTCAAGCGGCATCCTCACGCACCATTGCGTCATGGCTGGTAAAGACCATCAAAAAGGCCTATTCACTGAGTAGTCATCAAGTACCTGAGGGCTTAAGGGCACACTCCACCAGGGCAGTGGCAACCTCTTGGGCGGCATATTGTAGGGTCTCGGCGGAGACAATTTGCAGAGCGGCTACCTGGTCTTCCAGGAACACCTTTATGTCCCATTACAAGGTGGATTCCGCCTGCTTATCCACAGTGGATTTCGGAAGATCCGTTATCTAGGCCAATTCTTCTATTCTTTGTTAATAAACTTAGTTTGAATTCCCACCCAGTCTTTGCGAGTTACTCCCCAAAGTGTATGCTGTCATGATGCGACAGGAAAACGGAAAATTGTATACTCACCTTTCCATAATTTTCCTTTCCTGACGTATCTTCATGGCAGCATACAATCTCCCACCCGTCTAAGGTGATATATACGGAAAATACTGGGGCGGGGGCCATCTTTACAACTTATAGCTATGTGGTCCTATCAGGTTGTGAGGGGCGGAGTCACAACCCAAAGTGTATGCTGCCATGAAGATACGACAGGAAAGGAAAATTACGGAATGGTGAGTATACAATTTTCCGTTTTCTTACACAGAGTAGTTGGTATAGGTGTTAGGAGGGGGTTGAGAGCAGTTTTAAGATTTGTTTGTTTTATCATGGAGACCCACTAGGGAAGGGAATGGGCTATCAAAAGCTGTTTTTTTTTACAAGCTGGCTGCACAGCTGTTTTAGAGTTGCAGCTCTAAAACAGCAAGCTTGTCTAATTTTTTCATAGGCGCTAAACAACTGTAGGGATGTCCAGATAACTCATAATTGCTCCTTTCACAGAACAGTTGTCTAGAAACCAATCAGCTTTTTTTTTTTTTTTTTTTTTTGTCAAAGCTTAATTGAACAAGTTAAAGTTAGAATTTGATTGGCTACCATGCAGAGCTGCTCCAGATTTTGCTCTCAGTACTTCTGTTTTTAGTAGCTATCGCAAAAGATGGGTGCTGACAATATGGTTGCGACTCATCTTTTCACATACAGTGCCTTGAAAAAGTATTCATATCCCTTAAAATGTCCCCCTTTTTGTCACGTTACAACCAAAAACATAAATGTATTTGATTGGGATTTTATGTGATAGACCAACACAAAGTGGCACATAATTGTGAAGTGGAAGGAAAAGGATAATTGGTTTTCAAAATTTTTTACAAATAAATGTGTAAAAAGTGTGGCGTGCATTTGTACTCAGCCTCCCTAAGTCAATACTTTGTAGAACCACCTTTTGCTGCAATTACAGCTGCAAGTCTTTTTGGGCATGTCTCTACCAGCTTTGCATATCTAGAGAGTGAAATTTCTGCCCATTCTTCTTTGCATAATAGCGCAAGCGCTGTTAGATTGGATGGAGAGTGTCTGTGAACAGCAATTTTCAAGTCTTGCCACAGATTCTCAATTGGATTTAGGTCTGGAGTTTGAGTGGGCCATTTTAACACATGAATATGCTTTGATCTTAATCAGGGGTCTCAAACTGGCAGCCCTCCAACTGTTGTGAAACTACAAGTCCCATCACGCTCTGCATGTAGGAGTCATGCTTGTAACTGTCAGCCTTACAATTCCCCAATGGGACTTGTAGTTTCGCAACAGATGGAGGGCCGCCAGTTTGAGACCCCTGATCTAAACCATTCCATTGTAGCTCTGGCTGTATGTTTCGGGTCATTGTCCCCCATGGAAGGTGAACCTCTGCCCCAGTCTCAAGTCTTTTGCAGACTCTAACAGGTTTTGCCCTGTATTTGCTTTGTTCCATCTTGCCATCAACTCTGACCAGCTTCCCTGTCCCTGCTGAAGAAAAGCATCCTCACATCATGATGCTGCCACCACCATGTTTAACAGTGGGGATGGTGTGTTCAGGGTGATGTGCAGTGTTAGTTTTCTGCCACACATAGCGTTTTGCTTTTAGGCCAAAAAGTTCAATTTTGATCTCATTTGACCAGAGCACCTTCTTTCACATGTTTGCTGTGTCCCCCACATAGCTTCTCTGGACTTCTTATGGCTTTCTTTCAGCAATGACTTTCTTCTTGCCACTCTTCCATAAAGGCCAGATTTGTGGAGTGTACGACTAATAGTTGTCCTGTGGATACTGCAACTCCTCCAGAACAGGGACGTGCGGTGAGGTCAGTGGCTGATGAGGCACTGGCTAGTTTTAGAGACAGATACACACAGGTTACATAAGCCACCATCGATACAGCGAGAGCAATAATTCTAGCACTAGATCCCCTCTGTAACTGTAAACATGTAATCTGTAAAAAAATGAAAGCGTTGCCTATGGAGATTTTTAAGTACTGAAGTTTGGCGCCATTCCACGAGTGTGCGCAATTTTAAAGCGTGACATGTTGGGTATCTATTTACTTGGCATAACATCATCTTTCACATTATACAAAATTTTTTTTATATATGTATATATATATATATATATATATATATATATATATATATATATATTTTTTTTTTTTTTTTAAATTGCTATGCAAATACCGTGTAACATAAAAAGTTGCAATGACCACCATTTTATTCCCTAGGGTGTCTTCTAAAACAATATATATAATATTTGGTGGTTCTGAGAAGTTTTCTAGCAGGGGCGTAACTACCACCATAGCGACCCATGCGGGCGCTATGGGGCCCGCAGCCGAGTGGGGCCCAGTGAGGATAAGAGCACTGCCGGCACAGTCTCCCAGCCAGGGGAAGAGAGAGGAAAAGAAGAGGCGAGCTGTCTGCATCAGCAGAGAGCTGAATTGCCCGATGTAAGAGCTTTCATTAGGACTTCCTGTGTTCCCGGGGCTCACGTCACATAGCTCCACCTTTTGGCCCGGTGCCTTTGATAGACAGAACGCCGATCCAATGCGGGACATTTGACTTCATAAAAGGCGTTGGGCCATGAGGTGGGGCTATGTGACGATGAGCCCCGGGAAGACAGGAAATTCAAATGAAAGCTATTACAGCGGGCAATCCCACTCTCTGCTGATCCGGGTGGCTTACCTCTTCCTCTGCATAGGTGGGGCTGTATGGGGCACAGGCAGACCAGGCTGTATTGGGCACAGGTCACGCTGTATGGGGCACAGGTCACGTTGTATGGGGCACAGGTCACGCTGTATTGGGCACAGGTCACGCTGTATTGGGCACAGGTCACACTGCATTTGGCACAGGTCACGCAGTATGTGGCACAGGTCATGCTGTATGGGGCACAGGTCACGCTGTATTGGGCACAGGTCACGCTGTATTGGGCACAGGTCACGCTGCATTTGGCACAGGTCACGCTGCATTGACACTAGGGCAGTTGTGGGGGGGGGGCTGTTTGCAGGGGGGCCCCATACAACATTTTGCTATGGGGCCCTGCTATTTCTAGTTACGCCCCTGTTTTCTAGAAAAAAAAATATGATTATTACATGTAGGAGAGAGGTGTCAGAATTGGCCTGGGTGGCAAGGGGTTAATTACCATAAGTAATATACAAATAAATATTATATATTGTTTTTAACGTAATTTACTATGTTTTTAAAAAGTGTACTTAAGCAGGTGGACACATTACTGAAGTTTGAAGTTTTAACTTTAAACCAGTAAATTCACAGTAAATAGATTAATAATAAATTATTATCTTATAACATATAGCATAATAGTATATGAATTATCTTGATTATAACAGTACATTTTCAACAGCAGCAGATTCTCATTCTTCCTCTTAACTGTGTGAGAGAAACATGGGATTGTGGGTAAATCTTATACATATAAACACATGTTTTTTCCTTGTAGTTTAGAGGGCTGGGCTGGAAGGGAGTATTTGTCTTTTAGACACATGCTCCTTCTATGACACTGCAGTGAGAGGCGTGCCTCCACTGCAGCATTTTTATTGGACAGCTGGGGTTAATGGTACTTTACCATTGGTCCAAGACTCCAAGCTGATCATTGAGCTCAGTGCCTCTGACAAGAAGTGAGGAGAGGCACTTTAAACTCATCCTCTCAGTCTGCTGCAAGCTTGTATTTAAACTGGCCGCTCTGTATGTAGTTTCTGACAGCTGTGCAAGGAGCCACGTATCTCCAGAACCATAGGTTGTATGAGCCCCAAATTGTTACCAGTGGTGGGGTAGGACTTAGGCTACCTACCCCCCAAATTGGGGTCTCTGCTACCTCAGGTCCCTGAGCTACGACCCTCAAAGCTCCCCTTCTTTTTTTTTGTGTTCATGGCAGATGAGTCCCTGCTCCAGAGTTACCATGGGCCTCTTGGCTGCTTCTCTGATTAATGTTCTCCTTGCCCGGCCTGTCAGTTTAGGTGGACAGCAATGTCTTGGTAGGTTTGCAGTTGTGCCATACTCTTTCCATTTTCGGATGATGGATTGAACAGTGCTCCATGAGATGTTCAAAGCTTGGGATATTTTTTTATAACCTAACCCTGGTTTAAACTGCTCCACAACTTTATCCCTGACCTGTCTGGTGTGTTCCTTGGCCTTCATGATGCTGTTTGTTCGCTAAGATTCTCTAACAAACCTCAGAGGGCTTCACAAAACAGCTGTATTTATACTGACGAGCTACCAAGCTATGCACATCGCTCCCACGGCCTTGCTTTTTTACTCTTGAAATGTTTACCTCTCTGAGTCGTTGGTCTGTTCTTTCCTCATTACTACCCAAATAGGCCATTGAACCAAATTAATACTGGGTTACCAACCAGTATCTCTACCCTTCCAGTGCTGTGCTGCTAGATAACTTGTGGTCTCTGGATAGACCCAGTAAACTGTGCTTGGTAGCTATTTTTGACACCCTATGTCCTGCGTCTGATTACTGCATGAATTTCTTATGCTCCTGAAGAAGCGTACTCTTACGCGCAACATGTCGAGCAAATACACATACACATCACACAAAAGTTCTCTGAACTTTCGACCGTCAAGAACGCGGTGACGTACAACACTACGACGAGCCGAGAAAACAAAGTTCAATGCTTCCGAGCATGCGTCGAATTGTTTCCGAGCATGCATAGGAATTTTGTGCGTTGGAATTTGTACTGACAATCGGAATTTCCGATCTGAATTTTTTCCAACCGAAAAATTGAGAACATGTTCTCAATCTTTTGCTGGCCAAAATTCCACCAGCAAAAGTCCAATGGAGCATACACGCGATCGCATTTTCCGACCAAAAGCTCTCATTGGATTTTTGCGCTGGCGGAATTTCCGATCGTGTGTACGGGGCATAAGAGCAAAAAGGTGACCTTATCACTATGCTGCTCCCCCAAGCTTAAATGTTCATACATTTGAGTTTGAGCTATTGAGAATTGTAATCAGTGGACATTTTCTAGCAAAGCAGGACAGTAGAAAAATACAAAATATAAATTTAAATTGATAAATTCACAATCAACAATAAGGCGTAGCTATTCAAATTAGCTTTTAAAATAGATTTGAAAAGTTGGAGATGAACCATCATCTAGGGATATATTTGTTTATGTAATCTAAAGCTTGGAAACCTCATTTGCTCCCACAGCACTGTATGTTGTCAATTATAAACATCACTTACAATTAAAATTAACATCATTTTTTATTGTGAGTTTGAAGAAAGTGTGGATTATTCTGCAAGTAAATCTCCCTAATGTCTTCATCATGTGTATGCTTTAAAAACAGTATGAATTAAGCACATCCAAACCAAAATGTAAAACATTGCAGTTTATAGATCCTAGGCTGCATTAATAAAGTGTGTTTTAGGGTTTATATATATTTTACTTATATTATTAAATAACAGTTCATATATTGTTAGTTTGGACAATAGTATAATATATTTTATTTATTAACAATGATGTCTTACAATTTAGGAAAAAGGAATGAAGCTGAAATCTATTAATAATACAACACTAACATCCCTTGTTATTGTGCCTTCTTTATTGCATATGTAATGTTTTATTGCCCATTTATTGTTTGCATTTTTAACAATTGCCCATTTGTTATCTGCATATTTTAACAATTCTTCTTTTTGAATAGTGTAGTGATTACTCATATGTTGCTGGTGTATTGCAATGACTGCATTTTGTTCTACGTATTGTAATTACAAACGTTGTCTAGCAAAGTTTGGTTTGGTAGACATTCAGCTAACGCTTGAACAAATTTGCAAAACCTGAACACAGCTCCTAAACCCCCCCGAAGTCTATGGGTGCCAAATCTTTTAATTATCTGTGATTTTTCAAGGACACTTTGCAAGCTTTTTGTAAAACAGGATAGTAGTAACGTGGCACTCAGGGCCGGATTTCCCACAAGGCCACCGAGGCCAGGCCTCGGGGCGGCAGTGGTACAGGGGCGGCGCCGCTCCTGCAACGAATTCTCGGCCGCCCCCCACATTAACAAAGCAGCATGTGATGCAGCGCACCCGGGCGCCAGAGAGGTGGGGGCGCTGAAGCACTAGAGTGCTCCTCTCCCTCCTCCTCCTCCTCCCTGTGTCCAGACTGAGGCGGCGTCCTCCGCAGGTCACCGCCGCTGCTGGTTTTCCAATGCTCAAGCCTGTCCCCCCTCCCTTCTCCTGTCAGAGAAGGAGAGCAGCCGTAGGAGATCGGAGCGGCTGGTCTCTGTGCGGGGGGGGGAGGAGGGGGGCGGCGCGTGTTCTCCTGTGTCCTCCTGTGTCTCTCACTCCCGCCCAAGCCTGTCTCCATCTGTACACTTATGGAGGGGGGGTTGTCCTGGGGGTCTGTACTAGTGAAGGGGGGGTTTGTCCTGGGATGTCTGCACTAATGGAGGAGGGGTTGTCCTGGGGGTCTGTACTAGTGAAGGGGGGGTTTGTCCTGGGATGTCTGCGCTAATGGGGGGGGGGGTTGTCCTGGGGGTCTGTACTAGTGAAGGGGGGGTTTGTCCTGGGATGTCCGCACTAATGGAGGGGGGGTTGTCCTGGGGGTCTGTACTAGTGAAGGGGGGGTTTGTCCTGGGATGTCTGCGCTAATGGAGGGGGGGGTTGTCCTGGGGGTCTGTACTAGTGAAGGGGGGGTTTGTCCTGGGATGTCCGCACTAATGGAGGGGGGGTTGTCCTGGAGGTCTGTACTAGTGAAGGGGGGGTTTGTCCTGGGATGTCCGCACTAATGGAGGGGGGGTTGTCCTGGGGGTCTGTACTAGTGAAGGGGGGGGTTTGTCCTGGGATGTCTGCGCTAATGGAGGGGGGTTGTCCTGGAGGTCTGTACTAGTGAAGGGGGGGTTTGTCCTGGGATGTCTGCGCTAATGGAGGGGGGTTGTCCTGGGGGTCTGTACTAGTGAAGGGGGGGTTGTCCTGGGGGTCTGTACTAGTGAAGGGGGGGTTTGTCCTCGGATGTCTGCACTAATGGAGGGGGGGTTGTCCTGGGGGTCTGTACTAGTGAAGGGGGGGGGTTTGTCCTGGGATGTCTGCGCTAATGGAGGGGGGGTTGTCCTGGGGGTCTGTACTAGTGAAGGGGGGTTGTCCTGGGGGTCTGTACTAGTGAAGGGGGGGTTTGTCCTCGGATGTCTGCACTAATGGGGGGGGGGTTGTCCTGGGGGTCTGTACTAGTGAAGGGGGGGGTTTGTCCTGGGATGTCTGCGCTAATGGAGGGGGGTTGTCCTGGGGGTCTGTACTAGTGAAGGGGGGTTTGTCCTGCGATGTCTGCACTAATGGAGGGGGGGTTGTCCTGGGGGTCTGTACTAGTGAAGGGGGGGGGGTTGTCCTGGGATGTCCGCACTAATGGAGGGGGGGTTGTCCTGGGGGTCTGTACTAGTGAAGGGGGGTGTTTGTCCTGGGATGTCTGCGCTATTGGAGGGGGGGTTGTCCTGGGGGTCTGTACTAGTGAAGGGGGGGTTTGTCCTGGGATGTCTGCGCTAATGGAGGGGGGTTGTCCTGGGGGTCTGTACTAGTGAAGGGGGGTTGTCCTGGGGGTCTGTACTAGTGAAGGGGGGGGTTTGTCCTCGGATGTCTGCACTAATGGAGGGGGGGTTGTCCTGGGGGTCTGTACTAGTAAAGCGGGGGTTTGTCCTGGGATGTCTGTACTAATGAAGGGGGGGGGTTGTCCGGGGGGGTTTGTACTAATGAAGGGGGGGGTTGTCCTGAGGGTCTGTACTAATGGAGGGGGGTTTGTCCTGGGGGGGTCTGTACTAATAAAGGGAGGGGTGGTTTGTCCTGGGGGGGTCTGTGCTAATGGAGGGGGTTAACCTGGGGGGGGTTTGTACTAATGGAGAGGGGGTTGTCCTGGGGGGAGGTTGTACTAATGGAGGGGGAGTTGTCCGAGGGGGGTTTGTACTAATAGAGGGGCATTTGTCCTGGGGGGTCCGTACTAATGGGGGAGGGGTTTGTTCTGGGGGGGTCTGTACTAATGAAGGGAGGGGGGTTTGTCCTGGGGGGATCTGTACTAATGAAGGGAGGGGGGTTTGTCCTGGGGGGATCTGTACTAATGAAGGGAGGGGGGTTTGTCCTGGTGGGGGTCTGTACTAATGGATGGGGGTTTGTCCTGGGGGGGGGTCTGTACTAATGGAGGGGGGTGGTTTGTCCTGGGGGGGTCTACACCCAGGAAAGTACACCCAGGACTCCAGAGGGAGAGGGCAGTGCTGAGGGAAAACCATTAGAGAGAGAACCCCGGTGCCCTGTGCCACCAGAGGTAAAGCCACACAGCCTGGTGCCATCCCTGGCAGGGAAAGGAATGGAGTCATTGCAGGAATACAGATCTGGGTGCTACCCAGCGGAATCGCCACGGGCAATTCAGAGTGAGCTGACTCCTGATCAGAGGAACCATTGCTGTATCGCTGGGTCAGGTGAGAGGGCCGATCGGCCATTTTCTACTAATGTCCATAGGAGCTGCAGTCTCTGACCATCTCCTGTACTATGTCTGCAGTCTCTGACCGTCTCCTGTATCATGTCTGCAGTCTTTGACCGTATTATGTCTGGGGGCACTTTCTGGTGGTGTGTGGGTGGGGGGGGGTGGGGGGCGGCATTGAAGGGCCTGGCCTTGGGGCGGCAAAGGGAGTAAATCCGGGCCTGGTGGCACTGCCATGTTCCATCATTAAACTTTGAAAAAAAAGACAAAAGTTCAGCAGGGGGCGGCTCTGTTAATTAGGCTTTAAGGGCAACATTAAAAATGCACAACTTCCTTAAATATCTTGCTTGGGGAATGCTTTGAGAATTGGTTCACACTGCAGCGATGCGGGAACCCTGCAAATCCACTGCTGGTTCCCGCATCGCATGTCTACCGGCGGCAGTTCACACTTCCCTATGTGAACTGCTGGAAGTGTCAATTGAAAGTTAATGACATCCCAAAAATCAGTTCGCATATCGCAGTGCGAACTGCAAATTCGAACATTCATGTGATCCGATTCTGCTGCGAACCAAAAAAAGGGTTCTGTGTGGGTTTGGTCCAAATGCGATACTATCTGTATGGCTGAAATCGCATCACATAGAGATCGCATGTGATTTGCACTGCAGTGCGGTGCAAATCACATTCGATGTCAAACATCGCACCAGTGGGAACCAGCCCTAAACCTGCACAAGTGGCACACTTGTAGAATGCACTCCAGCAAAAGGGACATTTTGAGAAAAAACAAAAACAGTTCCAAATCCTGGTTTGCTTGGTAAATCAGGGGATCCCAGACATCACTGATTAAATGTGGTCTGCTGGGAGAAGATTGCTTGCGCAAGTAGTCATGTTTTTGTCAACAGGTCAATGAGGTGTTGTTAATCATGACTGACATTGCTGGATGATGTGATTTATTTACATTGTCCAGTTTTTGACTTTGGGACAAGTTTTTTTAATAAAATTTTTTTTCTCTATAGTGCACTGGTGACTATCCATTTATTTACGTTGTACATTTTTACATTCAAGGGGTACTATGTCTCTGTAGCCAAGTCCCGGGCCTCTCTAGGCCTAATGGTGACTTCCAGAGTCAGGGACAGCCGACATCCTTCTATGTAGAGTGGGTTATGAGGCATGGTGGGTGCAATGCAAGGTAGATTATTGGGCGCCAGACACTTCTTGAATGCAAAGAGATTTATTTTCTCTTAAACAGAACTGTGGGAGAGAGGATTAGGGCCAGGATACCCTTTAGTAGTTGCAATGTTAATTAGCAGACTCAGAGACTTCTATAGGTAGACAGCCATGCAGGGAAAGGCACCCAGCCGGACACCACATCTGCATGTGTAGAAATACTGTCTCCTATGGCAATGATCTTGAACAGTTGCAACAAATGAACTCTTTCACTTCCTCCACAATCTCTCTTTTAGTTTTTCACATAACTGAGCTCCCAGTCTATCACTTAGACCTGCTGATCCACTGCCACTGGATCTCCTGAGCTCTTCCAATCTTCTCACTGAGTATCTTCCTCAAGTGTCACCCCTGTGTCCCTGCTGGGTCCCTAGCTTGGCACTCACAGATACTCCTCAAGCGTCACCCCACTGGCCTGCTTGGTTCCTGGCCTGGCATACAAGACTGCTCTGCAAGCATCACCTCTGCTGGCTGGGTCCCTGGCTTGACACCTTGCTAAGGTTTCCCAATTCTTCACCGTCCCCGGTTGGTGAGAATACTGCTCTGGTACTTGCTTCAGCTACTCACAATGGTCCCTGGTAATAAGCTGGATGGTCCCTTATTTGCAACAACTTCCCCTCTTTCTTCAACCATGAAAGGTTCTCCAGCCGGCAGAACTGTCCCTTCTGGTTGGACTGCAGGCCGCAATCCCAACCCTATGCTGCTCTCTTGCTTCTGGATAGGCCCTCAGACAGCCTAGCAGCCAGATGTCCCCGGATAGGCCTCAGGCTCTGGCCTAGCAGTCTGGGGCAGCACAACACACGTCCACCCAGACAGCCATCCAGGTGGCACAGAACCCCGATCACCTGACCTCACCAAATAAATAGACTCTCTCAGCAGGCCAAGGGACCCATGAAAATCCCTGCCCATTGACTGAGACACCCCATCTATTACTAATCTGTCCTTGCAATGCCCTTGTCTTATCGAATGCCACCAGATACCCGGCAATCTAGTGACAGAAGAGAGAAGTGCAGCAATTCCAGAATTAGGGTGCAATCAATTCACCTCCTATCAATCGGCCAAGGCAACTATCACTTGGCAGGTAAATTTGCTAGCAACCCTGCCTAAACATCAGGGTGCTACATCTCTATAACTCATTCACAGAGAAGGGAGACAAATATTTGAGGTCCCCCTTATATTAAAGGGCACTTCCACATTCCGGTAAGTTTTCCCTGCAAATCCCCACATCCATTGTTCCAGGGATTTGGGGATTAAGCCCTTAAACTTATCAATTTAGGGACAAGTTGGTACCCCCCCCCCTCAAGTTGACAGCATGTGGCCTGGTATGGTTCACGAAAGAGGGAGGCTTCAGGCTTGCTGCCCCTCCCTTTCCTGGCCTGTCGGGCTTCATGCCTAATAAAGGACCTTGTTTGGGTTTTGGGTAACTCTATACAATATTTCTCATGGGGACCCCCTCAAAATACATACAAGACCCTTTGGGATAAGGGTTTGGTTTGGATTGGGACGGGCCCCATGCCTTTTTTTTTTTTTTTGCTTTTGCATGAGGCCTCCTTTGAAAATCCATACTGGACCCCTATTTAAAATAGGGCTCTTGTTTGCATTTTGGGGGACAACCCTGTACATTTTTTATGTTCGTATTTTTCCAAAAAAATCTATACCTGACCTTTAACCAGGCATGCTCCCTGGGTGGCCAGGAAAGGAAAGGGCAGCGAGTGAGTGGCCCCTCTGGCAAGGTACCTTGTCTCCATGTTGATGGGGGCAAGGGCCTCATTCCCACACCTCTGGTCAGGTGGATGCGGGGATCTTCAGGGGGAACCTGAATAAAAATGGGCTGGCTCCCCAGATATCTAGCCCCTACTTTGAGAATGAGTGAGGGGTACATTCTACCCCTTGTTACTCATTCAAACTAAAATTTACAAAGGAAATAAACAGACATCATAGAAAAAATATTTTATAAAAAAAGTTCTACAGCGTAAATACAATGTCAATCACATTGTCGTTCAATCACAATGAACAACTCACTTATGACACGCTCACACAAACACTACAACTGACACTTTCCCAGCTGGCTGGTAAATGTCAACAAACAGTTAGGTGATGTTATTGGCCAAATACGGTCATTGACGACACCCGGGATGCCCACTGGCTTGTTTACAATTCAAAATAAGCTGGCGGATGAGCGGACAGCCAGAAGGTTTAATTTAGTGTGGTAGCAGTACTGCCACTAAATAAATTACATCTGGTTGCAGCAGCCAGAAGTTCAGACAGTCAGGCGAGCTGGCCAAATCTAGCAATTTAGTTTACCTGTTTAGTGAGCAGAAAACAGCTTGGATTTAGGGTCATGACTAAGCCCCAGAGGTGTGTCGAAACACATCAGATGGGTGTGGCTCAAGAGGAGCTGAGGTGGCTTCTCACTATTATCTCATACCGGGCTGTTGAGAGTGCTGCACCTTCACATCCCATGTATTGACATTAATGTTGTATTTTTCCTATGTATACTCATATGATATCTTGATCACTACCCCAACTTTCCACTGTGTGCTATGCATCTTAGTAACCCCTTCCCCTAATTCACAGTGATACACTGCACATGCCACCAGCCCCTGGCATTCAAAATCTTAAGCTCATGCTCCTGACTACTGCACTTTGTGCCATATGTTACAATTTCCTTGCCAATGCACTATATATGCTGTGTTGTAAGGTAAATACTTTTGCCCTTGCCCTTTAAGCACTGTACTCTGAATAATATGCTGTATGTTCTCCTCGATGATGCACTTTTTAAGCTGTGTTGTACATTGCATACTCCTGGCCCAAGCAATGATTGCTCCAACAGTTGCATGTTGCTAAGAAGTCCACAACTTCTTTAAAGCGGACCTATGTTTTGCCCATGCAGAAATACTGCTGTGTCAAGGTATCTCTGTAAACTGTAGTCTCTAACTCTCAGCTATTTTAGTTCCCAACCCATTGGAATTCCAAAAGCAATGAATACATTATGAGCAGGTATGCTTTTGAGGTAGCCTTATTCTAAAGACAGAGCAACACACCAGAAGAACTAACTTTCTGAAGGTATGGGAATTAACTTTAAGATCATTATACCATGCATTTATTGTTTTAAAATTGTATTCTTAGCAATGTTACATGCATGCACTTGGCAAGAAAGTTAGAACATTATACAAATAATTGCACAAAATGAAAGCCCATAGGATTTTTTGTGAACATGGTTTTAAGGATCATGACAAATAATAATTTCTGACTTGTTGCCTGGAAATTCTGGTTATTTGTCCTGATGTAAACTCATTACTCCAGGGTGCAAGGCAGCTGTAAATCCAACTAAAGACTAAAGAAAAAATATCCTTTTGTGACACATCTGTGCCATTAAAATACATGAACACATTTTCCGACTTTTTGACCTTTGAGAATAAGGGAGGTAAAGAAAGCAGTGACCACGGTAATGTCAAAAATCTTGATTTTTTTTTATATTTACCAGTTTTAACTTGACACATGGAACATCTTAAATAAATGCCCATTATATCTCTCTTTTCTACAGACAACTGAAAAAAATGTATATTATTCAAATAAGTATAAAAATAGAGACCAGGCCTCTGCATTATGTTAAGATATCAAAACATTTAACAAACATTAAAATACTAGTATAGTTTAAAAAGGGGCCAATTTATGTTATTTTATTGCAAACAATATAATTCAATGTTTTCTAATAGTTTGGTAACTTTTTGTTTTTTCAAATTTATTTTTAAAGATAAACTGTGTGTGTTAAAGCACTTTTTTTAATGAAATCCCTTACCTTGCAAAATTCAGTAATTCTTCTTTTAAATATTGTTGTGGCCACGAGAGGCTAAGTTCAACTTTACAGAAAAAATTATTAATGCACACATTTTTTCAGAAAAAAATTGCATTTATCATTTTTTTCCGCAGAAGCCTGGAAAGATCACAGGTGCAATGTAGGCTTCTGCAATCATGTCCTTTGGTTTTCAGCCCACACCTCCTGAACAAGCTTTCAGTTTGAAATCCAGAGGACATTTGAATATGAGTGCTCATCAGCACCCCTGTAGCCCCTGAAACTACAAGTCTGCAGTGGTGGAAGACAGGACTTTATTTAGTTATTTATTTAGTATTTATAGTAGTTTATTTATTCACAGGAATCTGTGAATGAATGATGTGTTTAAAAAGTGTTTAAAAAGTGTTTAAAAAGTGACAGCAGGTTCAGGGAGAAGAACCCCTGCCTGCTGTCACAGTGTGGTGGGATTGGGGGGAGAGGGGGTATGAGCTGGAACATGTTACATGTTCCAAATGTGAACTTATCCTTTAAATAATTCCCCCTTCATCTTCTCATGTGATTTATGTTTCATAAGAAAATGGTTACTATGTCCTTTTGGATTCTGTAGGTTTGGCATTTCAGTTCCAAATTTTGGCAGTCCAGTTCCCTGATATCCTTTTTGTGAAATTGTGCCCAAAACTGAACTGCATATTCCAGATGAGGTCTTACTAAAGATTTGTACAGGGGCAAAGTGATATCTCTCGCTCTGGTCTATACCTCTCTTAATACATGAAAGGACTTTGCTCGCTTTAGAAACCACAGCTTGGCATTGCATGCTTGCTACATTACATGCTTTACATAAATGTATTAGGTAATGACACCAACGATCCTCCTGCACAGATCGGCCCACTCCACAGAGATTTATACTGATCGTCTTCCCATTAGGCAAAATAACTCAGAGACCGCTTCCATTCACTTAAGATTTCAACGGATAAACTCCAGCATCCACGTTAATATAAAAAAAAGGAACGCTCATTGCACAGGCATCCAAGTAATCAATTTATTAGATAAGAAAGGCTAGAACACTCACATGTTTAAAATTACTGGCAGACATACGTCACACGACCTAGAGCTAAGGACATGTGACGTAGGACATGGACCAGGACACGGCGGCCATCTTGTCGGTTGGAAACGCTGGTCGTTTCCATATGCCTGCCAGTAATTTTAAACATAAGTGTACTAGCCTTTCTTATCTAATAAATTGATAACTTGGATGACTGCACAACCAAGCAGAGGGAAGGGCGGAGGAGGGAGCATCCCTCAAGGCATTCCAAGCCCTTCGGTGCAAACAGTGCTGGACAGCTGGGCTCACCATGACACCATCCACAATGCTACTTCTGCAGGTGGGCTCTCTGTGCTGCCGACTCAGCAGCTCCCACTCCAGCTCCTACCCTGCAGCCTTTGAGTCCCGAGCATTCAAACTGCATGGCATCACTGGTGCTCCGGCCCTGCCACTCCCTGCTGGCTGTGAAATAGGTATCATTCTGCACAGCACAGCACACCGCTGCCAGCCTGCCTCCCCTGTGTAACCATCACTCTCAGTGCCATGATGGGGCCCCCAGTTTTGGGGCAGCGTGGACTCAAGGACCAGCTGCTTTGGGGAAAGTGCCCAGGTGTGCCCACTCATTAAGACAGCCCTGATTCAGAGTAAGAATCATTAACCACTACTCTCTGAATTCTGTATTTTTGCCAGTTTTCTATTCATTTACAAACTGATCTTTTCAAGCCTGTAGACTTTACCTTACACAGTAGCCATGTGTGGGGAACTGTGTCAAATGCTTTTGCAAAATCCAAGTATACTATGTCCAGAGCCACCCCTCTGTCCAAGGTTTTCTTACCTCCTCATAAAAAGAAATCAGGTTGACAACAACTTCTGTCTTTCATGAATCCATTCATATCTTCCCGAAGTTAAACTAACAGGTCTATAATTACTTGATAAAGACTTTGATCCCTTTTTAAATATAGACACCACATTGGCCCTACATCAATCCAGTGGAATTATTCCAATCATTATTGAGTGCCTAAAAATAAGAAACAATGGCTTTGAAATGCCAGAGCTCAATTATTTTAGGATCCGTGGGTGGATGCCATCTGGTCCAGGTGCTTTATCTACCTTTTGTCATGGTTATGCAATAGAGGTTGTTTGTCAGGTTACCTGTTTCCATGTGTTCATCTCCAAAGACCAGCTGTCTCTCACCTGACTGCTTTTATTAACTCTCCTCTAGCATGGCTCCACCCCAGCTCCTATCAGAGAACTCTATATTAACCTCTGCACTGCAGGCCAGCCCTGCTGATCAACCTTTGTGTGTTTGGCTTCCTGTTCCTGCCTGCCGTGTGCTCTACATTTATTTCTGTTACCGACCTTGGCGTGTTCTATACTATTCCTGTTTGCTCGTGACCCTGACCTTTTGGCGTGTCCCCGACTATCCCTCTTTGCCTGTGACCCTGAACCTTGGCGTGTACTCTGTTGTCCTTGTCTGCTTGTGGCCCTGACCTTGGCTTATTCCTTTACTATCCTTATCCTTCTGTTGCCTACTGTAGGTGTGAGCTGGGGGACCCTGGGGGTCGTGACCTGGAGCCAGTTGCAGCCCAGTCCATACTCACCATCAGAGGCTCTGGTGAAAACCTGCTGGCTCTTAGACTCCGCGCCCCAGGGAATCCTACGCTCTAACCCCGGAGGGATCCGTGTTGGTGTTCCAGCGACCCTGCCTTCCTTATACCCGGACTCCCATCCGCAGCAGTCAGTCGTAGGGTCCACTGCCTTGCGGTGCACTCCTGATCCCAACAGTGTGCATCTGTCACCTAGCCTCAAGGTGACCTGACACCTTTATTCTATCTAAATATTTCTGGACCATATCAATTTTAAACCATTGTGGGTCATTTGGGGCTGTGTCAATATCATCCCCATTATGAACATGAGCTCCCAGATGCTCCTTTGTATACACAGAGCTGAAAAAAGTATTTAATAAATTTGCCTTCTCTTTGTCCCCAGTCATCTACTCCAGATTATTTTGTAAAGGGCCTACATGCTCAGACCTGACCTTTTTACTAATAATATATTTGAAGAATCTTTTGGGGTTTGTCTTACCCTCTTTTGCAGTCTGTTGTTCGTTTTGAATTTTTGCATCCTTGATTTCCTTTTTACATATTCTGTTATATTCTTTGTAACATTTAGACAATGCTAGTGTTCCTTCACCTTTATATTTTTTTAATAGCTCTTTTCTTATTATTTATATCTTTTTTAACTTTGGCCATGAGCCACATAGGTTTTATTTTTAGCCTTTTAAACATATTGCCAATGGGAATATACTTTGTAGTGAGTTCACATACAGTGCTTTTGAAGTATTCCCATTTCTGTTCTGTGTTCATCAATGCCAATATTCCTTCCCAGTCAAAGTCTTGGAGAGCAGCCCTCATCCTTGGAACATTTGCTGTCTTCAAGTTAAGCGTATTTATATTTCCAATATGAGCTAGTTGCTTACTGCTAACTTTAAATTAAATCATGTTATGGTCACTGCTACCCAGATGTTCTTTTATGTGAACATTGGTAATAAGCTCTGTATGGTTTGAGATTACCAGTTCCAGCAGAGTATGATTCCTAGTTGGGGTCTCAATAAACTGCAACATAAAATTGTCTTGTAATAGCTTTTACAAATTTTGCCCTTTAACTGTTCCAGCAGTGCCATTACTCCAGTCAATTTCCAGATAGTTAAAATCCCCCTGAGTCTACACCTCCTCAATAACGCTGGAAGGTCTATAACAAACTCCAATGATAACCTTTTTAGTACGCACACCCATGTACAGTTCCACCCATAGTGCTTCAGACTTATAACACTCTCCATCAACTAATTACTCTTTCACACTCGCTTTGAGATCACTTCTCACATAAAGACAGACACCACCACTCCTCAGTTTTTTCCTGTCTTTCTTGAAAGAGAGCATAACCAGGAATATTAATAGCCCAGTCATGTGAATAATGAAGCCAAGATTCAGCAATACCAATTAAATCATAGTTCTTCTCGTGTGCCAGAGCTTCCAACTCACCGATTTTGCCTGGCAGATTTCTGGCATTAATTCATTGTCACATTTTGCACACTTATTTTGCATATTTTTTATTTTAGTACAAATAGTACCGTTCCCATGTTACAAACAAATGGTGGTTTGTAAAATGGGAACCTTCATATGACCTGCCATAGCCATTTCCCCATTCCACCCACCAATAGGGGCTGACCCCTGTCTGACCTGTCTGTCCCATTATAGTCTAATTCAGCCTCCCCTCTCAATCCTAGTTTGAATATTTCTCCAGCCTTCCCATAAACCTCTCCCCCAGAACAGCAGACCCCCTTCCATTTAGGTGCAAACCATCTTTAGCATATAGGTTGTACCCAAATGAAAAGTCACTCCAGTGCTATAAAAATCCAAATCCCTCTTTCTTACACCAGATATTTAGCCATGCATTTAGTTCTCTAATCTCACCCTGTCTTTCCTGTATTGCACATGGCACGGGCAATATTTCAGAGAATATCATCTTGGAAGTTCTTCCCTTCAACTTGCAGCCTAGTTTTTTAAATTGGTTCTTAAGGAGCCTCCACCTTCCATGTATTCTGTCATTGGTTCCAACATGGACCAAGACAGCTGGGTCAGGCCCTGCCCCTCCCAGTAATTTATCAACTTGGTCCACCACATGCCAAATCCTGGCACCAGGGAGACAGCAAACCAGTCCGTTAAACACCTCCTCTCTTCTTGCATAATGCATGAACTGATTTGTAAATGTATCACAATTTCTTTTAAATTTATAGAATACGGTTCAATTTAAACCAGATGATTGAGTTGGCTGCAACATGAAAACATTTATTTGGTAATGTCTTCTAGCATCTTCGGGGAAAAATAACATGGTCTAACTTCTTCCTTTAGAGGAGCTCTCTGTAAAGTTGTGACTCACAGTATCCTGAAAGTGACCTAAATAGTGACTCATTGCAAAATGAAAGTGTCTGAATCTAGAATTGTGTTGCCTTTGTCTTGTAGGCTAAATGAAATAACACTGAGCAGCATACCTTGTGTTCAAGTCAAGATGCTATCTGCACCAATGGCTGTATGTAATAACAGATCATGCAAAACACAATTGTGTAGTGTATTCTGTGGAAGGCCTCTTTAAAGGTACACTTCAGTCACAAATGAAAACTATGCCTTAAAATGGATGTGAAAGAACAGCCTAATGTGCCCTTCCTATTACTGGAAGGTACAATGACAATAATATGGTTTTCTGAAACCTCCATATCTGTTCTAGTTGAATGTTTAGCAGAGCATTCTTAGCCTAATGCAGATAGTCCTCCAGTCCCTGAAGTGTCTAATGTTTGCTTCATCATACTATGATCCTGCAATGGAGCTCAACGATCACTCAGTGAAAGCCTTGCATTTATTTAAACTGTAAAATCAGTTTGAGGTAAAGAAGTGGGCTTTCTTTCTTTCTTTTTGTCTCTAGCAACTGTATTGTATACGTGATGACTTTAGTTCCTCTTCAATCATGGAGTAAAAATGACAATTGTCCCAACCCATTAAAAAAAAAAAAAAAGGTCCCGCCAGGTAGAAATTGATCTGATAAAAAATGTACCCCAGAGGATCTGCTGTTTGATTGGGTCCTTCTGCTTCCAGATGTGATGACCCACTCACCAGCACACCTGGGGTTTACAGGGATATGCCCTGTAAGAAGTTAAGGTGGGTACAGACTGAACAAAATGCTTCTGATTCAGCAGGGACCAGACGAATTTCAATCTGTGTGTGGCACTCCCTGTTCGACAGAAGTCAATCATTAGATCAACTTATGTTGAATGGCCACGCTGGAGAACTTTGTCAGAATACAATGTAGCAGTGAGGAGGAATCCTTTGTCCACCTCACTTGTGGGGGAATCTGCTTCTTGAAGTTTCTTTCAAATCAGCATGTCAGCTTAACAAAAAATAAATAAATAGACATGTATACCCAGCTTTAAGAGAAGGAAAAAAGACAGACAGTAATTTACTGCAATATAAAACAATATGAGAAACATGGTAATACAATGGACACAACTCACAGATTCAACCGTACACCACAGGCTAGTGGATTCTGAAAACAGTTAGCTAGCATTGGGGCCTTGTGTTGGTGGTTGGAGTGCTCACTTTTAACTGGAAGTATTTGTAATTCCAAGGGTTACAACAGGAACAAATGTACGGAGGCCTCTCACAATGCCAGAAGACACAGTAGCACTCAATGGCAGTCTCCACTGCAGTCACACTACATTGCATTATTATTACTACATTATAACTCAGTCCCTGGCGAGCACAATGCAACTGTAACTGTAGAACTCAGGAACAACCAGACTTTGAAACAGCAGGTATCTGGAACAGCAGGTCTCTGGGTAGCACAGTACAGCAGCACCTCTCACTGTCTGGGGCAGCACTTTGTCCCTCTGCACAGCTCACACTGCAGTTCAGGCAGCTCCAACAGTCCACATGCCTCTCCTGCAGCAGCACCAGATCAGTAGCACAGCTCACAGGTCTGTACAGCAACACAGTCTCTGGTGGGCACAGCCACCAGCAACACACTGTAGCAGTAACACAGAGACAGCAACAAAGCCTTGGGACTCTTTGGTACACTTACCCTAGACAGAGCACAGCAGAAATACTTGCTTTGGCAGTAGCCTCTTATGTCTCTCCTGGAAGCTACCATGTGGCTTAGGCAGCTTCTGCAGCAAAACAACACTAGCAGCCTATTACCAGGTTATGGGCATAAAGTTTTGCAGCAGTGCCTGAGCTCCAGGCTGCTGGCCACTTGTAAACCCCCCCCCCCCCTGATAGGCCCAAAGAACAAAGATAAAAACAGCCATGGCAGTGGCCTATATAAATTCTGCTAGGAGTGGGAACGGCCACTAGACTGTAGCAGCAGCTAATCAATGTGCTATTTTGTCCTCCCCTCTCCTTGTGCTGTCCATCAAAGTCAGGAAGGAAGAAACTATCAGTGTGGCAAGGGAGAATTGCTCTGCTGGGTGGCATGAAGGGCCCTGCTGGTAGCCATTGCTGCAATCTCCCTACACTGAAATTCTTTGGTCCCCAAAGAACAAATGTGTCAACACAAATTTAGCTAACAAGGCTTAACTTACAGAGATACAAGTAACAGTTTTACAATACATATTCAGTAAAATACAAGCTATCCATAGGGGAACTCCCTGCCATGGTCTGTTGGGGAGATGGCAGAGGGTGTCACTCACTGGTGCAATGGCTCAGGACACTTCAGTGGTTTCCTCAACAGATTGCACAAAATATAACTGGATATTAACATTTATAGTTAATAACACCAAAGATTGTTGGTCCGGGGAATATCAGAATGCATTCAGGGGATTAGGAGGGAACCAGTAAATACATTACACTCCCATGTGCTAAACTGTTGTAAATATATGTGTTAGGCCCTGAGCACAGTTGTCAATGACTGCATTGGTCATTGTAAAATACAATGGCTTGCAACTTTTGTCCAGAGTAGAAGTGAAATCAAAGCATACCTAAACCAAAAAATAAAAATGTAGTGTATTGCAGCTTACTAGTCTTTAGATTATGGTTCCTGCTTTAGCTTTCTTTTCTGGGCTTTTTTCCATTATTATGATGGTCCTGCGAATAACACACTTCCTGTCCTTGGGTGACTATGTTTACTCACTGCACTGGAGACATGGTTGCCATCCAGACTGGGCTTCAAACATACCTAAATTTGTTCATTTACATTACACAAGGAGTTATAGGATTAGTAATTTTTTATGTCACACGGTACTTGCATAGCGGTTTTTCAAATGCAAATTTTTAGGAAAAATATACTTTAGTGAATTTTAGTGAACACAAACACAATATAATACCCAATTTTTGGTAAAATATAAAAGGTGATGTCATGCCAAGTAAATAGGCACCTAACATGCCATGCTTTAAAATTGCATATGCCTGTGGAACGGTGCCAAACTATGGTACCAAAAAATCTCCATAGGCGACACTTAAAAAGCCTTTACAGATTACCAGTTTAGATTTATACAGGAGGTCTGGAGCAACTATTTGACCATCCCTGTTTATGTATTCTATGATATTTGACTCTCATTTTTAAATATAGTTTAATTTTTTATTCAATGAAGATACATGAATCTTTAGTATAGATAACAGTAATCTGAGGCGGCATTAATATGAAGATATCTGGTTGCTCAAAACCCACATATACCTTAGTGGTCTCATAGAAAATGGGCAATGTGGTATGTGTTTTGATCTACAATAGTATGGCCACCATAGCCACTTCCTGGTTCTCTATCATCTTTGCCTAAAGAATCGGTCATATAGAAAATTGACGCAAAATTAAAAATGACATTGGCTTCAACAAAATGGCGGCTACTAGACTTCCTGTCCCCAGTAAATAAATAACAGTGAGCAAACAACCAATCTGGTTTACCTGTGGAAGTCACGAGATGTGACGTAACGCGTAGGGTGTGGCTGAACGGTTTTAGATGTTGTAGCAATCCTTTCTTTGCAATTGTGTTTTTGTTTTTTAGCATTAATCATCAATACCATTCTTTAGTACTAAATTAGTACCACCTGGTAGTGCAGGGGATAACACTCACTTAGTTTAGATATGCCCATTATTCACATTCAACCCTTGCAGCCACTATAAATGTTTTCACATTTATGTAAAATAGAAATGTAAACCTAGATGAGGTTTTTAATACACAAAATAACACTAAAAACACAGATTTGGAAAGCCTAGTGCAAAAGCTAGGAAACAACATGGAGAAGAAGGTTAACCTGTGGTGGGACACCAACACCTTTGAACATTATATAAGGGAAAATATTTTACCTAGAAAACTTTGCTGGGAAATACCCCCTAATGATAGCCTTACTGATAAGGAATCAATTGATGAATGGTTTGAATTCTTCAATAGAAAAACGTGTGGAGGGCCTCACATTTCTTCTAAAGAGAAAGCAAAGGAAAATGAGACTCATAGACCAATAAATAGAAGACTTAAAAATCAAAATAGAACCGTATAAAGGGAACACAGAATTCAATAGACTTGCCACCCAGCTTAACAAGGATCTTACGGCCAAGGATTTAGAAGTCCAACAAAGGAATATGAAGAAATACCAAAGGGATGCATCAGATTACTAAGCAGACCAGGTATTTAAATGGCAAAGTAAGCTGGATGAATCTTCACAGACATCAACTTACTCTACTCCGGAGAGAGAAGCGAGAATTCAACAGCAAGAACCAGCCACTCTGCATCAACCGGAACAACCAGAATTGTAGTAATAGGAACACCTACCCTACAGCACCCAGACAATCTTATGAGCATTTGACCCTATTAGAAACCATATCGAACCTCATCAAAACTACCAACAACCATACTATGAACAAGATTATCAGAGGTCTTTTTTAGACAAGGATAAGAGGAGACCACAAGAATACCACCACTCACTGAGGAAGAGACCACAAGAAGAAAGGATAAGAAGCAGCCCAGAAAGAATAGGGCATGTAGAGTGGGAACGAGACTCTAAAAGAAAAAGAGAACAGTAGGGGAAGGGGTCTCCTAACCTGAGCAGGAAAGAACTGACGACAGAAGAATTTGCAGTATTGGACAAAGGATTGAAATTTGCCCCTATTAAAACCTGAATGTAAGACTTATATCTGAATTCACAAATACGTGAGGAAGATAAACATCAAGAAATACATTTTGAGTAATCCACAAGAACGTTCGACTAGACCCTATACAAACTCAGCGGATTTCCAACATAGTACACTACGCAATAAATCATTGTTTAATCCTCAAGTACATGCAGAGGCGTATCTAGGGTATGGCAGCCATGGTAAGTGCCATGGGGGGGGCAGCAAAAAACCCGCCCCCACACAAAAAAAAGTCCCACCCATCCTTCTCGCAGCCGCCTCCCGCACAATCTAGTCCCCAGCGTGGCGCCAGCACTGCACTTCATTAGCAAGTAAGGAGGGAGGCGGCAGGCGCCCCCATGACGGCCGATGAGTTGGCTCTGAGTGACCGCCCGTAGCCATAGGGTAACTGGCGGAGGCAGAGCCTAAAGCTCCACCTGCCCTCCTCTGTGCAACTGCTGTCTGCTTCATCTTCTTTTCTTGGGGGTCTCCCAGGTCTGTGTGACGTGCCATGACATGGTTGGTGACGCCAGTGAGGACTCACTGAAGGGGAACCTGGAGGCTGGAGACCAGGAGAAGAGAGAGACATCACCAGAGAGAAGAAAAATAATTAGAACCTCCCCAGGCAGCAGCAGCAGCAGGTACTAGTACAGTACTTGTCACCACGATCTTGATCATCATGTGCATGCAGCATTGGTACAATGTACCAATAACCAGTGCCATCTGCAAAACCAGCAATCAAATATAGTGCTCAAACTATTTGGATTAAATAAATATGCTTAGTAATAGATATCATAAATAAAGTGTAATAAAGTGATTTGGGCAGGTAGTACCTGCTGTTGCACAAATCACTTTATTACACTTTTATTATGATATCAATGGCTAAGCATATTTATTTAATCCATATTGAGCACTATATTTGATTGGCTGCTTGCTCCTGCTTGGGCCTTGCACACACACACAATTGCACATGATGATGACTTGGACCCCTTTCACACTGAGCCGTCCTGGGCATCAGCAGTAAAGCGGCGCTATTTTTTGGCAGCTAGCAGGGCAGTTTTAACCCCCTGCTAGCTGCCGAAAAGGGGTTAAATCCACCCACAAAATGCCACTGCAGCGGCGCTTTGCCGGTGGTATGGTGGCGCTTCCCCATTGATTTCAATGGGCAGGAGCTGTGGAGGAGCGGTGTAGGAGTGGTGTATTCACTGCTCCTACAGCGCTGCAAAGAAGCTGCTGGCAGGACCTTTTGTGACGCCCTGCCAGTGCAGCGCCCCAGTATAAAAGCACTCGGGCTTTCTCACTGGGTTTGCAGCTGAGGCTTTTTTCAAGCGCTATGTAGGTACACTGTAGCGCCTGAAAAACGCCTCCAGTGTGAAAGGGGTCTTAAAGTCATCATGTGTGATTCTGCGTGTGTGTCAAGCAGACAGGGCCGGCGCTACCACTAGGCAAACTAGGCAACCTAGGGCACCCGGCCGCTGGTGATCCTACTCTCTCTCTAGCTCTGTGCAGTGTCAAAGGTGCTGGCGCAGCATTTTTGGGTGCTGGTGTTACTGTATTTATGGGTTCTGATGTTACTGTATTTATGGGTGCTGATGTGACTGCATTTTTTGGGTGCTCGTAAGGCCGCATTTATGGGTGCTTATGTTACTGCATTTATAGGTGCTGATGTTACTGCATTTATGGGTGCTGATGTGACTGCATTTTTTGGGTGCTGGTAAGGCCGCATTTATGGGTGTTGATGTTACTGCATTTATGGATGCTGATGTTACTGTATTTATGGGTGCTGGTAAGGCCGCATTTATGGGTGCTGAAGGACGGAAGAGATGAAAGTTGGAGGCGGAGGAAGCCAAGAAGTCAAGCAAATTCTTCATGACCTTCTTTGAAAAGCCTGGAACAAGTTGTTCGACACTTTCCATGGAGTCCCCTGCACCTGCTACAAGTTTATTAGAATCTGAAGGTGAATCAAGTACAAATGCATCACAAGCCAAGGAGGAAGTCAAGTCAGATAAATTTGAGTATGAAGAGATTAGAAGTGAGGAGGCCAGAGAGAACTTGAACATGACAGGAGGGGAAGACGATAGTGGCAGGGATGCTGTGTTTATTGATGAGATTGAACCCGACGATGCTGAACCTGGTGAATTGGATGGTGTTGAAGAGCCTCAAACTGTCTTACCAGAAGTTATTGAACAGCATGACATTGAACTTCTGAGCTTCAAAGCATTTCCAGAACAGTAAGGGGCCTTTCCTACCAACAAATAACCGCTCAATGAACAAAACTTGGTTCAAGAGGAAATTGGGAAATGGTCGTGGTGAGGAAGTGTCTCGCTCTTGGCTGGTCTATTCCCCTTTTAAAAAGTCTGCATTTTGTATCTGTTGTCTTCTCTATTCCCGGTCAGACCATAGATCCTAATTGGAGCAGGAAAGTGGATTCCTCCAATGGAAAGCACCTGAAAGGATTAGTGTTCATGAAAATGCTAAGAATCATCAAGAGTGCTTTACACAGTGGAAAGAAATGGAAAGAAATTTAGCTGAAAACAGAGGAGTTATTGACGTGGAACTTCAGTCACAGATTTAGAAGGAAAAACAGAAGTGGCGTGATATCTTGAGGAGAATCCTTCATTGCATAAAATTCCTTGCGATTCAGAACCTGGCTTTGCGAGGACATAGGGAGTCACTTCAGCTAGATGATGACTCCAATGTTGGACATTTCATTGGCCTACTGAAACTACTGGCCATGTTTGACCCTGTCATGAAAGAACACCTCAGTCATGTGGAAAGTCATCCTGGATCCACGTCTTATCTTTCACTAGGTGTTCAGAATGAATTTATTCACATGATGGCATCTACTGTTTGCCAGAATTTACTGAGAAGCATTCGTAAGGCCAAGTACTATGGTCTCATGTTTGACTCGACTTCTGATCAGGCACACCATGAGCAGATGTCAGAAGTAGTGAGGTACATGGAAGTTGATTTTGAGAGGAAAACTGTCCGTGTTAGAGAGTCCTTCCTTGGTTTTATACAGATAAGCCAGAAGGATGCTGAGAGCTTGGTTGAAGACATCTTGAAACAGCTAGAGAAGGACGTAATGGAGCTACAAGATTGACGGTCACAGTGCTATGACAACGCTGCTGTGATGGCTGAACACAAAAGTGGTGTTCATCAAAGAATAAGTGAGAAAAACAACCTGGTAGTGTTTGTGAATTGCAACAATCACTTTCTCAACTTGGTGGGTGTACATGCAGCCAAGCAGGTCACATTTTTTGGCACCATCCAAGCTCTCTATGTGTTCTTCTCTCGTTCAACACAGCGCTGGGAAAAACTCAAAAACGCTGTGCCTGTGGTAGGAGATAGTTCAAGTTCTCCAGGACATGACAGACAATGAAAACGAGACCAGTGAAACAAGAAGTGATGCAAGGCAGCTGTATAACCGTATGTTAAGTTACGATTTTCTGACTTTGCTAGGATTTTGGAACAAAGTACTCATTCGCATTGACCATATTCAAAAGAGGCTGCAGGATCCTAGCATGAACTTCCACGATGCTGCCCTGGATTTGAAAGCCCTCCGATCTTTTTGATGATGACAGAGGAGTGTTAGTCAGTGAGTCACTCGAAGAAGGAATCAGTCTCTGTCAAGACTGGAATATTGAAGTTGAAAGACGTCAGAGACAAAAGAAACGAATGCCTGGTGAGAACTCAAGAGATACTGTGTTATCAGCCAAGGAGGAGATGGAAAGAGTCATGAAGGGAACACTCGACCATCTTCACAGAGAAATGGATGAAAGGTTCACCCGTTTGCATGACACTGACGCCAAGTTTGGGTTCTTTCTCAATGACGAGGGACTGTGTTATGGCGCCTACAATAACGACCTAAAAAAGAAGTGTGAACATTTGGGCGAATTCTACAGCTCTGATGTTGATAGACAGCAGCTATATGAAGAAATTTTTGGATTGCAGAATGTTAATATTAAGTCAGGCCAACATGAAAATATCAAGACCTAAAGAGCTTCTCAAATGTATTGTTCAATATGGAGATGAGAGTGTCTTCCCCAATCTTCGCATTGCTGTTGAGATAATGCTAACTATTGCAGTTTCCATCACCAGCTGTGAGAGATCATTTAGCAAGTTAAAACTAATACTTTCGTATTTGAGAGCCTCCATGGGTCAAGACAGACTCTGTGATCTTTCTCTGCTGAGTGTAGAAAGAGAAGAAACAGAAAAAACTGACTTTGAGCATATCATAGACCAGTTTGCATCAGTGAAAGCAAGGAAGGTGCAGTTGTAATTTTTATATAGTGCCAATCCATAATTTGTTAATTGGAAGATTAAAGAGTTTGACTTGTAGTTTTGTTAGCTTTTTTTTTGTTAAGGTTATCTGAAAGATGGGTTTCAAATGTTTTGACAAGGGCGCAGTTTCAGTTCTTGCCATAGGCGCCATTTTCACTAGATACGCCTCTGAGTACATGATAACCAGCATATTGAAGTGTTCAAATAATGAGTACTACAGGACTTGGATCAACTCAAAGTAAAGAAAGTTTCAGACCTTATTCATTTTAAAAAAAGGCATACACAGACTGACAGAAAGGAAAGATAGTTATACGTCCAGAAGATAAAGGAGGAGGTGTGGTGATTCAATCTAAGGAGAGAAATCAAGAGGAGTTAAATAGACAACTACAAGATATTAGCACATATGTGAAACTTTTAGGGAATCCTATGTTGCAATATAAGAAAGAGCTGGAAAAAATAGTACATCTAGGAACCAAAAAAAGATATATTAGATGAGAAAGAAGCTAAATATCCGGAAACTTGCAGAATACCAGTGATCTATACAATTCCCAAAATACACAAGGATAATGAAAACCTGCCTGAAAGACCAACAGTCAATGGAATAGACTCCCTAACAGCGAGAATGGGACAGTAAATTGACAACTTCATACAGCCCTCAGTGCAAGGAACAAGGGCATATCTCAGGGACATCAAACATGTATTGAAACTTTTAGAAACAACACCAGTGTTGGAAGGAAGAACTCTACTAGCCACGGCAGATGTTTCATCACTCTATAATATTATACAACATCACCAAGCCTGAGAAGCAGTAAAATTGCTACTCAAACAATACAGTGAACGCAAATGTAAACAGAGAAAGTATCTAATTAAATGTATAGAATTCTGCCTAAAGAACAATTATTTCTGGCATGACCAAGCATACTTTGAACAAATAACTGGTATAGCTATGGGAGCAAAATGTGCACCCAGTGTGGCTAATGCCTTCATGGTGCAATGGGAAGAGGAAAGAGTTTATTAACACCCACCCATAGAATTTAACTTCTATAAAAGATGTATAGATGATGTGATTATCATCTGGAATGAAATTAAAGAATCACTAGAAGACTTTTTACACAATTTAAAGCAACAGTTGAATATATAGTTAACATGGAACATCAATGAAAAACAAATAGAATTCCTTGATCTGGAAATCAGAGTAGAAGAAGACAAGCTTTTCACCAAAACACATTTTACAAATGTGGATAGAAACAGTTATTTACCGTTATTTGACAATTGCCATTTCAAACTATGGCTATACAATGTTCCAAGAGGTCAACTAACGGGAATAAGGTGGAACTGTGCAAAGGAAGAAGATTACATGATCCAATCTAAAATAGGGAAGAGGTTAATAGATAAAGGATACACCCAACAATGCCTACAGAATCAAACAGAACAAGTGAATAAAATGAAAACGGAACCGATGATCCATAATAATGTGTCCAACAATTACAAGAAGCTCCCACTTTAATCCTGGACTTTAACATCCAATGCAAGGAAGTGGAAAAATGTAAAAAACAACACTGGCATATTCTGAAAAGTGACAAACACCTACAGAGTATTCTACCAGAGAAACCAACTTTTATCTATAAAAGAGCTCCCACACTGAGAGATGATTGTTAAGAACATAATAGAGCCACCTCTCAAGAGGGATTTACTTTTTTTTTACAGGAAAAGGATTTTTTCCATGCAAACATTGCTATGCCTGAAAACATTCAAAGAAACCAAATACAAAAATAATGGCATTTGAAGCTACAAAAACAGGACACATCTATCCTATTAAGGACTTTATTAGCTGACTGCAATACTGAAGGTGCAGTATATGTCCTTGAATGTACTTTTATCCTACAGTATGTAGGTAGAACCAAAAGAACCTTAACGACTAGAATTAAAGAACATATACAAAATATTATAAAAGGAGATTCCCTAAGCATTCTCAAGCAACCAATCCAGTTCCCCATCTGAATTCACGAAACGTAACGCCTTGGATGTGGCCGGAGTGAACGGTGGACCTGAAGTGACGTGAGAGGCGATAGCGCTTATGTTTTTACAGTTGAATGCAGTTGTATTATGTCTTTGATGTAAACGCAAATTTGTCTTTTAATAAATGACAACTTTTTAAAACTATTTTACACTATGGGAGGCATACTGTATATTCTATTGTAATATATGGACCTGTGAGGCCAGTGATATCCCAGGAGTGAAAACTCTCTAGCCAAGTAAAGAGGAGACATAAGAGGAGGATTTCCCACAGTAGGATAACCGACCTATAGTGGAACCTTGTTTTGAGGCTTTTGTCCTATGGGAGTGAGGTGAGTTCTGTGTGCACTGAGGTGACTGGTGGAAGCACAGACAGATGTTTATTGTCCATATGTAAAGGAGAACAGAGAACAGTTTAATGATGTATTTTTGATTCACAACACGTTTATTTTTATAATTTATGTGATGTTTTGAACCACTTGTTTCACATTAATTTTACACAGAAACTGTGCAACACCACCCACATTTTAATATTAGCGTGTAGCTGTGAATACATTAGGTGTTGCAGCAATCCTTTCTTTGCAATTGTGTTTTTGTTCTTTAGTATTTATGAGCAATTATATAGTTGTAGCGCTGGTAGATTTTTGATCAAGCGCTTATATGTAAATTTAGTGGGTCATCTGTTCTGTACATAGTTCAAATTTAATCTATGGGCAAATTAGCCTCTGTTCCAGCGTTGGCTGTGTTGCGTACAGTACCACACTGTTGCCTGTAGGTGTCGTTGTCACCATAGGTCAGTGTTGGAAAGCCACAAGTTGAAGTATATTGAGTGCTCTTCTTTCCCAGAGGTAACTCGGCAGAGGTGGTCCACTGCTATGCATTCTGGGAGAGAGTATTTAAGGGACAGACGCCATGTGCTAAAAGTTAGTTCTTCCTCGTGGCCCTCCAGGCTGGAGGGCTGCGACTCTGCAGCTATACAAGTAGGCCCAGAAGCCTGTCTGGGGCCTACTACTGCTGGGATGGTTCTGTGCTGTCTGTCCTGTGGGAAGAAGCCGAACAATTGAGAAGACCCAGGGGAGGACCCATCTTGGAAGGGGACTTGCGGAAAGCTGGTCTTAAGAGGGGCCTGGTGACCTGATTGGAGGACGCATCTTAACCTAATCTACTGCACAAGTACTACCGGGTCGGCTTAAAGGTTCTGGTACTGTGTCACTGTTCATCTAAACCCATTACATCCTGTGGCAGAGGACTGTTCATCTAACACTACATCCTGTGGCAGAGGATCGTACAACAAATTTGTTTCTTTAAAGTCTGTGGCAGAGACTTTTTGTCCGTGCACCATTCCGGCTGCTAGGTTAGTGAGAGAGACCTATCCGGGTGGGCAAAAGATCTTTGGACTGAAGGTTTAATCGTCTCTAAGATCTCCAATCCCTCAATGATCTAAAAAGGTATTTGAACTTTCCTGCAACTCTTCTTCTACCTCTTTCCTGCTACTTCTTCCAGTTATTTCCTATTTAAGCATTGGAAAAGTACTAAAGTGACCGATGCCTACATTGTCAGATATTAAGCTCAACATGGACTCTAAGTTCTGGTATTGGTGAAACTACGGGTAAAGAGGTGACGGTAACAGCCCAATATAAATCAGCAGCTCCTTCGGGGGTTAGTGCTACATGGTACTACATTAGTACCACCAGGTAGCGCAGGGGATAACACTTATTCCGCGTACACACAGTCAGTATTTCCGACGGGAAATGTTCGATGTGAGCTTGTTGTCAGAAAGTCCGACCGTGTGTATGCTCCATCGAACATTTGCTGTCGGAATTTCCGGCCACAAATGTTTGAGAGCAGGTTCTCAAATTTTCCGACAACTTCACTTGTTGTCGGAAAGTCCGATTGTGTGTACACAAGTCCATCGCACAAAAGCTCACGCATGCTCGGAATCAAGCTGAAGGAGCCGCACTGGCTATAGAATTTGCTTTTTCTCGGCTCGTCGTACGTCTTGTACGTCACAGCGTTCTTGACATTTGTGTGACCGTGTGTATGCAAGACAAGTTTGAGCCAACATCCTTCGGAAAAAAATCCACGGTTTTGTTGTCGGAATGTCCGATCGTGTGTACACGGCGTAAAGTTTAGATTTATACAGGTCTGGCACTAGAATTATTGTTTTCGTTTTGACCTTACTGTGTACTTATGTGTGCGGCACCTACAAGTGAATTCATATTTGCCAGTGCGCACAGGGGGTCAGTGGTGGTTTAAGATTTTTTAAATTCTTTTTTTATTTAACCCTTTGGCACCAACCGCCTCCCCGTCCTTTAAGAGTTCTAAAAGCCGGGAGGCAGAGGCGGGCATTCGGGTCATGTAACAGCTGTGATTGGCTGTGGTCAGAAAGCTCACGATCGGAAATATGTATCGGGAGCTTACCATTTCCTGCCAGTTACTGTGCTGGAAGCGTGCAGGGAGCATGCTCTCAGCACAGTAAGTAGTTTACACAGGGCCACATATATGTAGTGGCTGGATGCTAAGGCCCACCTACTGAGAGGCCGCATATTTGCGTATTGTAGGCGCCAAGGAGTTAAATGAATTTTTTAACACAACCTTTATTTTTTATTTTTATTATCTTTATTGCTAACACGATGGATGAATAATGTACTTTGTGATAGCACACGCCTAGACAGGTCCTCTTTATGGAGAGATCTGGGGTTCTGCACACATGTGACTCGTTTTGAGCATGACAGGGGGCTAAAGCCAGAACTCAGCCGATCCAGGCTCTGGAAAGATCCTGACTTTACAGTCGGGATCCACCAAGATGCCTGGACCAGCAGCTGGCTCAGCCTCTCAGTGAGCCGCTGAGAAACTGAGCCAGCTGCTCCAGCCCCCTTCACAGCCCAGAGCTCCAGTTAGCGCTGGGGGGGGGGGGGGGGGCAGAGCAGAGAGAGACAGTGACTCACAATTACCGGGTCTCTGCTCACTGAAGCCTGAGAACTAAGTGATCTTTGATCACTCAGTTGTTGGTCTTAGAAGCAGTGGAGGGACAGATGCAGCATCAGACTGCTGCTGCTTCCACCTAGGTGAGTATAATTTTTTATTTTTTTTTAAACCCATACTTCTTTTTTAAATGGTTTGCCTCAAGCCTCTAACTGCTACATCTGCAGAACAGACTTACTGGCTGGATCACCAGATGAAAATTAAAGAGAGAGAGCCTAAAAAATAATGCAGCCATCACATCTAAGAATTGATAAGCTGCAATGTAGTAAATGTTTGCTTCAGGGTTTAATACCGCTTTAAAGAAAACACATATAATGTGTACTAACCTAGTATGTGATCCACGCTCCGGGCTAGGTAGTGCGCCCCAGTTGCCCCGGCTGTGTTGTGATTGGCTGCAGCATGAACCTATCAGCGGGTGCTGGCTGCTGATTGGTCGCCAGCACCTGACGACCGGTTGCAGAAATTACCAAAGAGAGCCCTGCGTAGGTAAACAAACACAGGGCTCGCTTCTCAGCAGCAATGTGCTGTTTTTTTCTTCCTGCAGGAAGAAAAAAACAGCACATTGCTTAGTACAAACAGTACACACACAGTGAAACATGTTGGCCACACATTTAACCCCTTGATTGCCCTAGATGTTAACCCCTTCCCAGCCAGTAACATTAATACGGTGATAGTGCACATTTTTAGCACTGATCACTGTATTGGTGTCAATGGTCCACAAAAAAGTGTTAAAAGTGTCAGGTGTCCGATTTGCCCGCCGCATTATCGCAATCCCACTATAAGTTGTTGATCGCCACCATTACTAGTAAAAGAATAAATAAATAAAAATTCCATAAAAATATACCATCGCTTTTGGATGCTATAATTTTTGCGCAAACCAATCAATATACGCTTATTGGGATTCTTTTTACCGAAAATATGTAGCAGAATACATTTTGGCCTAAACTGATGAAGAAATTAGATTTTTTACATTTTTTTTATTGGATGTGTTTTTATAGCAGAAAGTAAAAAATATTGTTTTTTTTTTTCCAAAATCGTCGTTCTTTTTATGATTATAGCGCAAAAATAAAGACGGTGATCAAATACCACCAAAAGGAAGCTCTATTTGTGGGGAAAAAAAGGACATATTTGGATACAGTGTCGCACAACCATGCAATTGTCAGTTAAAATAATGCAGTGCCATATCGCAAAAAATGGCCTGGTCATGAAATGGGGTAAATCTTTCAGAGCTGAAGTAGTTAATGACAGAGCTGCATAAATTTGTGTCTTTTATATCTGCCTGGAGTTCAGCTTTAAGCACTTCAATACAGGGCATTTTCACCCCCTTCCTACCCAGGTCAGTTTTCAGCGCTGTCACACTTTTAATGACAATTGCGCGGTCATGTAACACTGCACCCAAATTAAATTTTTATCATTTTTTCCCCACAAATAGAGCTTTCTTTGGGTGCTATTTGATCATCTCTGTGGTTTTTATTTTTTGCGCTATAAGAAAAAGTAGAGCGACAAGTTTAAAAAAAAAACACAATATTTTTTACTTTTTGCTATAAATAAATAATAAATAAACCAAATTTTTTTTTAAAAAACAAATTTTTTCCTCAATTTAGGCCGATATGTATTCTTCTACATATTTTTGGTAAAAAAAATCGCAATAAGCATATATTGATTGGTTTGCACACAAGTTATAGTGTCTACAAAATAGGGGATAGTTTTATGGCATTTTTATAATTTTTTTTTTCTAAAAATAGCGGCGATCTGCGATTTTTATTGTGACTGTGACATTGCGGCGGACATATCAGACACTTTTGACACCATTTTGGGACATTTATACAGCGATCATTGCTATAAAAATGCACTGATTACTGTAGAAATGTCACTGGCAGGGAAGGGGTTATTAAGGGGTTAAATGTGTTACCTAGGGAGTGATTCTAACTGTAGGGGGAGGGGACTCACAAGGGGAGGAGACCGATTGGTGTTCCTCTGTACTGGGAACACACCATCGGTTTCCTCTCACCTGACAGGACAAGGATCTGTGTGTTTACACACACAGATCCACGGTCCTGCTCTGTTATCGGGCAATCGTGGGTGCCCGGCGGTCATCGCGGCTGCCGGGCATGCGCATCAGCTCCCGAGTGACGTGGCGGGCGCGCGCACGCACGCCGCCTAGACGGCCGGGAAGCCCAGGACGATCCCTCCTGCGGACGTCATATGAATATGGGCGGGATGTGAGGTGGTTAACAAAGATATTAAACACAAATGATGTCCACTTGTCTAGTAATTTTGAATATCTCCCCTATAAAAGCTCATCCAAAAGCAGGCTCTCACGAAGATTTCTGCCCATCTATGTCTAGTTTAAAATTAACCAAATTTCAAACATTTCACTGGCAAACAACATGAATACATTTACAATCAATAAAGGCCAGGAATCTTTGCCAAACCAGGAAAACACCATTGGTTTAATATTTTTCCGTTTTTGTCTAAAATAGATTGTAAATAAACTGCAACACCAGGAAGCCAAGATATTCAAATCAAAACAGCAATCTTTTTTTATCTAGCTCACATCTTGGCAAGATGGAGACAATGTAAGCTCTGTCATAATTCTAATTAATAGCCTATTGTTTTAACAGTTTAACAAGATCATCTAATGTCCTTGGCCTCATAAAATTGCAAAGAGTAAACAGAATCGGAATGCCAACAAAGTAGAACACCTTCCTCTGCGAAGAGAATTATTCTAATGGGGGACATTGTGTACAGCACAAACAGCGTGCCTAATTCATACCTCCCGCTTGCTGGGTGTTTTCCTTTGAACACAAAGAGTGTTTTATTCTACATTTACAGAAATAATCTATTTGATAATAGGGATGGTAGTTTTCAGCCTGGCATTAAGTCTGTGGCATATTTATTAACAATACCCATAAATGTACCAGATGTTCCCAAATACCACTACGCATGAATGCATTAACTGTCAAATCCTTCATTTAGAAAGACACCACATTGTTGTATAGAAATTATCACATTTAAAGCTACCCATGCGAGAAGCAATGATTAACTAACAAATGCATGTTCTCAATCTACCGAATGGCACACATACAGTATATCATAACAAGTAAACTTAGCTGAATAAAAATTAAAAAAAAAATCAATGCAACTACGTATCAACTAGAGCTATGATATTTATCTCTTCGTTGAACTGTAGTTGAATTCTGCCACTTTTTGTCACCATCATATGTAACTATATGTATTTCTATGTATGAATTTCAACTATCTTGGTCTGATCCAAAGGATCATTGTTTTTAGGAATTTTTGTATTAATACAAAATATTTTTTATATATTAAAATGTGCTTGTTTATATTGCCTTCAAAATCCCAAACTTTTGAGGTTCTAGTCTGTTTTGTATACTAAGGGATGATGGAAATAACGTGGCAGCACACATGAGCCTAATCTCCAATTTCAGTGAATGGCCACATGTCTTTTTCTTGTTCAATAATTTTTATTGTAGGTATATCAAAAATGTATAACAATACAAATGCGCCTTGTCTGCCCGTGCAGGGGCTGCGACTGACAACATAGAGAACATAAATGTACATACATAGCATAAGCAAACTTAAACAAAATATATATGCATTTTGGGGGAAAGCCCCATTATTGCCAAGGTGGTCAGGACATTTATGTCAACACCTCCTTAGTGGGCTGTCCTGACATCGATAGGCAGCCAAAGAAGGCTGGAAAATCCATCAAAAGGAGAAAACCAGAGCAGAGAGCAAGACAGGGGAGAGAGGGAAATGTAAAGTAGAAAAGAAAGTAGAAAAGAAAGAAGAGGGGTAGGGACCCAGGGTCGCCCGAGACATCAGTTAGAGCCGACCCACGCTTATCAGGGGGAGATCAGGGAAGGTTCCCAGACCTTGAGAAATTTGGCATGTGTGTCATGGAGAATACTAAACATTTGTTCATTTAGCATCCTGACCGTAAGAAGGTTTCTCACTCCCTGGAAGGGGACTGTGTAGTTTTTCCAGGCCTGGGCAATCGTCCTTTTGGTCGCTATGAACAAGTAAGATGCCAATTTTTTCTGACAAGCGAATAGACCCGGAATGGGGCAATGCAACAAAGCAAATTTAGCCTCCTTCCAAGTATTTAAATGGAACAAGGAAAACAGCAGACCAAATACTAGGGATCAAAAGCCCACCAGTCCCTGCGATGGTCACACCCCTGGACGCAGCGCTCACTATAAGTCGGATTAGCATGGGCAATAGGGGCTGGAACCCAATACCACCGCAATAACACTTTATATGCTGCCTCTAAAGTGGCAGTATAAAAAGAACATTAAGCAATCGAAGACCAGGTCCTGCTCTGTTTTCTGATCTCGATCCCTGTGAGCCACATAGGAAAGTGAGGTTAAAGATGATCGACCATTCAAAGACCCATAAAGAGTAGAGATAAGAACATAGAGAGTGCTGGCAGATATGCTCAAAAGTGGTTTTCTGAAACAGGGCCACATGTCTTTTTAAACTCCCTTTCACTTAAAAGTTTTTTCCCTATCATAGGATCACCAGTAAGGTATTTGTATATCTCTGAAGTGTCTCTTCTCCAAAGAGAATAGGTTCAATGCTTGTAGTCTTTCCTCATAGCTGAGATCCTCTAGTCCCTTTATTAGCTTTGTTGCCCTTCTCTGAAATCTTTCCAGTTCCAGCACATCCTTCTTAAAGACTGGTGCCCAGAACTGGATGGAATACTCCAGATGCGGCCAGACCAGAGTCTTGTAGAGGAAATCCCCTTTTTAATGCATGCTGATATTCTGTTAGCTTTGCTTGCAGCAGCCTGGCGTGGCATGCCATTGCTGAGCCTGTCATGTACTAGGACCCCCAGATCCTTTTCCATCCTGGATTCCCCCAGAGGTTCTTCCCCAGTGAGTAACTTGCGTTTATATTTTTAGATAAAATTAAATAAACTGCGCTAAACAAAAATTACAGTTTATTTAATTTTATCTGTTTTGTTGGTGTTGTCGCACTGTTTACTGCTGCTTATTCTTTTGTATTTCTAGCGCGGAATTTTTTTTGTTTTATAGTTTATATTTTTAGCACCCAAATACATTACCTTACATTTTTCAACATTAAACTTCATTTGCCATGTATTTGGCGACCCCATTATTTTTTTTTTAGGTCTTCTTGTAAGGTTTCCACATTCTGTGCAGGCGTTATTGCCCTGCTTAGCTTTATATCATCAGCAAACACTGAGATTGAGCTTTTTAAACCAACCTTAGTTCAAAAATGTGGGTTGCAAACTTGCAGACAGTCCATACCATCTGCTTCCATAATACATATTTGCTGGGGTTTTAACCAGTAAGCCACTTTTTTTTTTTCAATTTTTATTGGTAATTGTTTGATTCATAGGAAACCATGTAACCAATTTTGACTTTAAAATGTTTTCTACTTAAACAACCCCCCCCCCCCCCCAAAAAAAAAAAAACTGTGTTTTTGCTGTTGGAAGGATGTACTGTATCCATACTCCTAGAATATAACTGCAAGCAGATTAAATTGACAGAGTTTTAAATGTACTAAAGAACAGTGGGCAAATTTCCACTGAAGGCAATTTCCCAAACAAGGCAAAACTTTTTTTTTTGGATAAACTAAGGAAAGGTTATAAGCCCCGTTTTTTTGTTTTTCTTTTTAAGCCATTTGTGCTTAATTGAGGAGATTTTTCTTCACTTCCACGGTTCAAACATTAAATGAGTGGAAAACCCTCCAAAGTGACACCAGGGACACCAGAAGTAGCGTCTCCACTTTCTCCTCTTGTACTCTTCTTGTGGCAACTCAAATAACGGTAAATGGGACAAATAGGGAGGGTGAATCTCACCTAATGGGGGCACAGACAGCAATAAACCCTGACAGGTGTTCTAATCCTTCCACATTGTATCTAAAACTGAATATATACCTTTGTCTTTGGTTATACTTTAGGCACTCATGGCATAAAATAGCAGTGTAATAATTTCAGAACAAATATAGCGCTTTCTATTAAAAATGGATCTCCATTGCCACATTCATTTCACTTGGATTGTACGCACTAGTAAATTTAAACTGCATGGTATAAACAAAAAGGCCAGCATAGGAAAACTGTCCAGAAAGATTATTTCTTCCATCATGCTAAATCTTACAAACCTTACAAATAATGAAATGGTATAGATCAGGGATATGCAATTAGCGGACCTCCAGCTGTTGCAGAACTACAAGTCCCATGAGGCATAGCATGACACTGCAGCCACAAGCA